>CM062819.1:709683899-709908831 GCA_031772625.1 Pinus tabuliformis | reverse complement strand
AGTTGTTCTTTCAAAATGTATGGGTTCATTTTGGTTTACCCACTTCTATTGTATCTGATCGAGATTCTTGATTTATTGGGAAGTTTTGGTCAAATCTATGGGAGTTGATGGACACCAAGTTGAAGAAGAGCACAACATTTCATCCACAAACAGATGGTTAGACAGAAGTGGTCAACAGGACAGTGATCCAGTTGCTCAGAGGCTATTGCAGCAAGCATCCCAAGCTTTGGGATGAGCATTTGTGTTATGTGAAGCATGCTTAAAACCGTGCCAAGCACTCTTCTACTCAGAGATCTCCTTTTGAGACTTGTTTTGGTTTTATACCAAAGTCTCCCTTGGATTTTGTCTTTGGTAAAGACATAGTAGTTGATGGACACATTGATGTGGACAAAGCAACCAAGTTCATTGAACAAATCTAGGAAATTCACCAGGCAGTACAGGAACAACTTGAAAGAAGTCAAGCCATGTACAAGGCAAGACATGACAAGCATCGGGTTGAGCATATTTTTCAAGTTGGTGATCAAGTCTAGCTATACATCAACAAAGACAGAAAGCAAAGTGAAGGTAAGAAGCTAAAATCAATAAGGTATGGACCTTTCAAGATACTTGATAAAATTGGTGAAAATGCTTTTCACCTTGATTTTCCAGCTTATATGCAAATCTATTTAGTCGTTAATTCAGAAAAATTGAGATTGTATGAACCTTCATTGATTGAAGATCCTGAATAGCAAATTCAGTTGCCCTCTATTGAGGATCTGTTGCCTGAATATCTCAATAGTTACAGGAAGATACAGTTCTGGACAGGAAGGTGAGAACTATGCGTGGAGGGAATTTTGAGCACCGAGAATAGGGATCAAAGGTTCAAATCCAAGCAAAGGAAGATGGATTGAAGTTAAACAAGTGAGGGAGTTGTATCCTCACTTGATTGATGCCTAAAAACCAACTTTTGGTGGTCCAAAAGATTTTCAGTGGGAAGGCGTGATCCAAAATGGATCCTAAAACCTCTAATTCTTCATGTATATTAACTATCAGAAACACTATCGCAAGGGAAAACAATGAAGGAATGGTGGAAAAAACCCAAAAAATCCAAAGGAAAGAAAAAGTGCAGCCGGAATGCACCAGAGCCGTTAGATCGGACAAATCAGTGGCCCGGATCAAATCGGAAAATCACATCGGAGAAAGCCAACAGAAGTGTTAACGGGCCTTGAGCAATAAATGATAAAACGTGAACTGTTTGATCTAGCACGAAAATCAACGGTCCAGATTAACCACAATATTGCATCACATGGAAACTAAGGGAGAGGATTTAAACTGGTGCAAAGGCTTTTAGCGGCCCCGAAGGATTTATGAATAAAACAGAAGAAGATTTGAGTTCCGTGTAAATGGTATTTTGGGCGGACCTCAGGCGTAAGTGGTATTGGATGGGCTCTTCCCGATCCCATACACTGGCCGACACGTGGCATGGCGCAGGAGAGAGAAAACCACCTTTTCTGGTGGGTAATCCTCATGAAAATGCGCCACCCGAAATAATCGTCTGCTGTTAGATTAACAATCATAGATCAATGATCTAGATTAACTATGATATCACATCGCAACATGGCTAAAGGAATGACTTACCAGGGATTGAAGACATTGCGATATGTGATCGTCAATTGCGATATCACATCGGAGCAATGCAAAGGAGCGAGGCCTATGCAACATGCAACTTGTGATAGTCAGACCCGAAAGGGTTTATAAATGCGGCACTATATAATTTGAGTTCCGATAAAATATTTTTATTGGGTTTTTCAATGTACTCTATGTAGTTCCTTGTATTTCCGTTATAAACCTAAATACAAAGGAAACCATGGCATATGGGCACTGCGACTTGCGATAGAAATCAAGCACGGACCCGATAGGGATTATGGATGCGATTGTATATTATTTGAAGTCCGATAGAAAGTGTTTTGTTGGATTTTTCTATGTATTTCTCCGTGTAAACAAAGAAATGACTTTTTGGGATTTCACCCGTGCTAGTGGTCCTTTTTGTTTAAAAAAGGTGGCCACCATACCTTCAACGTTTTACAATGATTGTTTAACGCTCGAAAGGGAGATGAACAGACATGGGTCGGGAGCCAGAAAGCCCGAGAAAGGAATGCAAACCGATAGTGCCGATAGGCTTAAAAGCCATTCAATGGCAGAGACAGAGGGGGCAGTTGCTCAGACAGAGAGAAAGTAGAAGACAAAGAGCAAGAGGGAGAGTCTGTGTACTCTTGTAGACTTGAGGATTTCAAGTAAATCCCTATTGTTTTGTCACTGTTGTGTTGAGACTCGGTTTGAGCTCACACTTGTAATAATCTGCTCTTGAAGACATAATATAGAGGTCGACACTAAAAGCTGGACCAGGAGACGTAGCCAAGAAGTTTGGTGAACTCCTTGATTATTTGCTATGTTAATGTGTGTGACTGTTATGTTTTCTAACTGCTCATTGTCTATATTATTTGCAATATTTTCGATCCGTTGCACTAAGTAATATATGCATTCCTACACATGAGTGTGTAATACCTTAATATTGATTTAAGATCTCATTTTCAGATCAGCTGCATAGGTTTCAACGCAGAGCGCGGTCCAGTTGATAAGACAGGGTTTTCCATGAATACCTCATCCGTCCACACCACCTCCACCTTCACCTCCAAAACATACACCTTTGCCCACACTACCACCACCACCGCCGCTGGTCAACATGTCGAATACGATGAAGTTTCCAGTTTTCAAAGGCTTAGGAAGTGAGGATCCGGATCAGTTTTGGTTTGTTGTGAAGGCTGTGTGGACAACACACACAAATCATGGATGATAATATAAAGAAGGCACAATTAGTCACCACTCTATAGGACTGCATTCTAACATGGTATGCGAAGTATTGCATTGATAATCCATTAGCGTCGTTGGCAAATACTTGGACCGCTTTGAACAAGGAATTCGGTAAGCCTAAATTTGAATCGCAGTCAGTAATTAGATTTAAGGAAATCATGATAGGCCTGGGGAAATGCCATGGGAACTAGATCAAAGACTGAACTGTGGGATCTGCGAAGCTAATATGAATCACTCAGATAGCCAGCACCACGATTGGTTTATAGCAATGCTCCTGCCCCACTTAAGGATTGCTTTATTGTAACAAAAGATAGGAACTTAGGCAGAAGCCCTGGAAATTGCGATGAGATTGCATGCGTCACCTATCGAGGATGCTTCTTTGGGAGTCCAACAAATTCATGCAGAGCTGCAAAACCTCTACTTGGAGTTGCAGAGCTTGAAAAAGTAAAATGCGGCTCGACCGGAGGTGTGCGAAGAAGTTCGATGTCTCAAGTGTAAAAACCAGGGGCATGATAAATATCACTACCCTATCTTCGCGAATTACATCACAGGAGGGGGTCCCAAGCCCTTAAGGCAGGAGGCTCTAGCAAGACCAAGTGCGGGGCTTGTGCTATGGTGTGCTATTTTTCAAGTGGCTGGAAAACATGTAACCAACAATTGTCATTTGTTGCAAAAGTTTGTACAGATGCCACAACAATTGTTCTGTGATTTCTGCAAATTGGTGGGCCACAATGAGCGTCACTGTCGAAGCTATGACTTAATGATGGAGAGGACACCCACATATCAAATGCAAGTGGAAACTCAACCTTCAGATCAGGGCGCTCGGGGAATTTGAGGAAGATATCATGGATGCGGACAAGGCTGAGGAGGAGGAGGACATGGTAGAGGTCATGGACAAGTTATTTTCTATAATTACGGAATGTTAGGACACTACACGTGGGAGTGTATGAGCCAGACATGCCCATCATGTCGATATTACACTTAGTTTGACGACACAATCAAAGAATGCCCTGTGTTGATGGCGATGATGCAGGAGAAGAAGGCGCAGCCCCAACATCCTACACAAAATTTATAGATGATGAGGGTCGAGCCCTGTGAAGAGGACCTGAATGTGAATATTGTGTTGCGAAGTGGGATTGTGACTGGTGACGATAATGGAAAACAGCCTGAAGAATATGGATGGGTCCGCAAGGCTCTAGAAAAGGAGGTTTTGTTTGATATTGAGCACGCAAAGGAAACATTCATGGAAGCAAAGAAAAGCTTCTCTGAGGCCTCTACCTCAGGGAGTCAAAACAAATTTCCAGACACTAGCGCGCCTACAGAGGTTGACCCCTATGTGCTTATCACGTTCTTGGAGACTTGTATGAAAATACTGCGCGATAGTAGGGCTATGAAAGGAATACAAGAGTTGATAAACAAATGTTGCTGTAAGGATAATACTTCTGATGGACATCGTGCAGCCAGAAAGATCGTGTTGTGCGCTACAACAACCCCCCATTTCATATCAAGTTTATTCTCAAAACTATAATATGAAATGGGCCCCTTTTTATTTTAATTGGTATCAACTTAGTATTATTCAAAAAGATCCGAAAACAAAATGAAAACATTACAAAACCTTTTTGATAAACCAATTAATTGGTCTTATAATATATAAATAAGTAATCTTTTATCATTGCGATAAAGTGATCGCAAGATCGCATGTCGCAATGACAAAGGAGGCATAACTTAAAGACCCATTGGTTTTCTCCGACGCGACAACATGCAAAAGGCTATCGGATATCGGCAATAACGAGTTATCATAACAAAAGTCCCTTTCGCTCCGATGCGATGCGATATCGCTATCGGCGATCGGAGATGTACAATGCATGCTTTTCAAAGTTCTCAGTTAATACTCCCAATGCGAATTGGCGATATCGCTATCGGCAATCGGGGATTCCAAAAGGAACCAATATAATGATTTAAGTTTTCCCCGACGGCCGATTGCGATAAAGCTAAAAGCGCGAATTTCAAAAAATTGATAAAGCAGGGATATTACGATTAATTCGTATTAAAGGCCTTATCTTCCCAATAGCGATTCACTTGCGCTCAACCGCCAAAACATCCAAGGCACGCTTAAACGAATCATTCGGCCAATAAACGATATGATGGGCATTTAAAGGATTGACAGGTTTTAACAGCCATTTAATGGAATAGTAAGTCTAAAAAATCTTTTCACAGATTGTATCCGCGACCACTTTAAGTTAATCCTTCATCATGCATTGATTAATATATCTCGCTCATATTTGGTTTGCGCTACCAATTCTCTGTATTACGTTCATTTTCACTCCTGTGCAGAGCTCTTCCGAAGCAGTAGATTCAAGCAGAATGGGGAAGAAGTCTAAGAAAACTACAATAGCCTCCGCTTCGCCAGCCATAGGACAACTCATTGCTGATCCAGAAATTAAAGAAAAGGATTGATATCCGACACTACATGTCTAGGACTCGGCAAAACTACTTGGCAAAGTACCTATAATTTGATTGAGGCCGAAGAACCTTAGGTGACAGCAATACAAGCCACAACGGATATTACTCGAAAATCTGATGCTACTCTAAAGGATTTAACCGACTCTTTCCTTCATCGGATAGCAGCCCGGGAAAAAATACTCCCATATACGGATGTAGTGAGGTGGGCAATTGAGGAAATCACAATCACAGACAAAACCTTTTGCACCATAGATGGGAGAATCTTCGGCTCATTTCAACCTAATGATTTGAGGCAAATGTATCATTTGCCTGTACCGGAGAAGAAGTACAACAAGGCATTCCTGGAGAAATTCAAGGAAGAGAACGAAATTGAATCCGAACCCATTCGGGACTGGAGGAAAAATCCAGCAAAACACAAGCATGAGTCTTCGGGTAAGTACTCTGTTGATTCTCTGTGTTCTCCTTATTGTTATGTTGGGATAATGATGTGTAGATTGTGGGGGTTACATGATTCTGCTAATTTCACTATAGAAATGGTTCCTTTGATGGAAGTGGCATGTAATAGTGAAATAATGGATTGGGCAACTGTACTGTCAGATAAGCTAGCAACCGCAGTTCTTGATTTTAGAAGCAAAACCCGCGTCACTGAAAGGTTTATTCCCCCATTCTACTACAGTGCTTATATCTTGGACACTCTGTGTTTTAATTCTGAATTTCCTGTGCTTGGATGGAGGTGGACTCCACAAGACCCCATGCCCATTCATATATACCATCAGAAGTTGTGGAAAACTTACTATAAGCACCATTTATACCAAGTCTGCAATGGTTTTATGTTACCCATTCACTACTCTATTTTTGATAAACCTGCTCCTAAGATTTCCTACCAAGCAAGGGTTGATTTGACATCCATAGGAAGATGGTTCGGAGAGGAAAAATTTACTTATATAAGAATTTTCGGCAGCCAAGCCAAACCTCATGTCCTCCCTTTGTACGTACCTGATAAACTGTTGGCTAGGGAGATAGCCTATCAGATTATGTCCGAAGGAGTTACACAAACTCTAAAGAAAAATAAGAAGCAGGTTTGGCCCTCTTTTCCTCTAAGATGCGGTGTCTACGCTTTGCATGACTTTAAACATGCAGAGAAAGAAGCTGAAAAAATGAAGGCATTAAGTCTAGCAACTCTTCCTAATAGGCGATTTGATCCAAACAAAGTCGCCTATAATGCACTTGAACAGGCAAAATTGACAAAGTTTGATCATAAAGAAGATAAGTTCGATGACCTGTTCTCCTCAGCCGAGTCAATGTCCCAAGTTAAATCGCTGGCCAGAATGGAATATAAAGATGACGGGTTAGTTGAATTCAACAGACTTAGAGAACAGAGGTTGCAAACTCTGCCTCTAGATCTGTTAGCAACAACCCCAACGACAGAATCAAGCGAGCCTGAGCAGCGACTCACTAAGGAACCTCCTGTTACATCAAAAGAACAGGAGGAAGTGCATATGAAAAAACAAGAGGAAGCCCAGACAAAAGAGCAGGAACAGAGCAGCACAGAGGTGAATGTAGATGCCCAGATTGACCCGAAATTGCTCCAGGAATGGCAGCAATTCGACTCAATCATCAGCAATCTTGAGTGCTCGAAGGAAGCCGAAACATCAAAAGCGGCTGACACACAGGAGACAACTTCAAAACAGGTTCCAAGTGGAACCAGCGGCCTACCCAGTTCTAAAGAAGTAGAGATAATCCCTAAGGATCCCTCCGATCAGATTATTTTGCAAGTAGAAGAAATTCCTCCCTTAGATGTCTTTTACAGCCCAAGACACAAGGCTGTGGTAAAACGACAGCGGAAAAGGAGAAGGACTGATCAACCTTCCCTATTCCCTGAACAAACAGTGACGGGCAACGTGGTTTGGAAAGAGGAATTTGATCCCTCTGATGACCTAACAAAACTATCCCAATATGCTGGAGCCTATTCGGCAGCTACAATAGACAAGGCATCAGAGGTGAGTAATTTATTAAAAGGAAAAGACCAGGAGATCTTTTCACTACAAGCACAACTATCGGAGGCACAGCAGAAGGCGGAGCAAGCAGAACGACAATTGTTTACACAACAACAAATAAATAATCAATTGACTAAACAATTGCAGGAAGAGAAACAGAGGATTGATTACAGTGCAGTTCAAAAGCAGAAAGAGCTGTCTGAGGCATTGGCACAACTAAAAGCAGCGAATGAACAAATGCTGAAGTCGAAAGATGAGAAAATTGCTCAACTATCAGCCCAGCTAGAGAAAACAAAGAATCTTCCACAGCTAGCTGAATTCAGAGCAGAGGCATTACAGATAAACAAGGCATTGATAACACAGATAAAGCTTTTATGTCAACAAATCGCCCAGGCGGAACCTTTATGCGATTTGACGACATCAATAAGTGAAAAATCGGAAAAAGCTAGAACAGACTTGGATCAAGCCGATGAAACACTAACTAATTTTCTTGAGTGGCAAGACACCGATGAGGGACAGGCAGCTAATTTGCCAAAAATCCTAGAATCACATAAGGAGATATTATTTACGGAATGGCAGTCCCAGTTAATGAAAGCAGAGAGAGCAATTTCAAGATGCAAATTAACCACAAGTAATTTGATTGAATTGGTTAATGATACTCTCTACTTGTCTAACATGATTTCTCAATGTACTCCAGGTAAATTGACAGCGGCCAAAACATTGGAGCAGTCATGTTATCCGGAACTAGAGAAAAATGGGAGATTAATCACAGGAATTAACAGTTAGACATGGGACACCTATTGGTTTTTCTTAGTCAAACCATACAGCTAGAGAGCTGCCCTCAAATGCCTCACAGATGCAATCGGGTATATTATTCCCGATATACAGGATGCCACCTATGCTGCCCAACTCAATTCTCGTCTCAACAGACCACCAGAAGTGGAGCCAATGCTTGCGATATGCCAGCTCAGGTTTAAAGGCAAACAACCTAAGTGATGATTCATGCCGCCGACTGCCAGATTGCCGTGAAGGAGATATTCAGAATCAAGTGATACCAATTAAGTAGGATTTTAGTTTCATAGGTAGTTAGCTTAATTAAGTATTTATAGACCCTTTCATGTATTTAGAAAGGGTCGTAAGTTTTGTATATGACTTAAAACCTGAAGTTGCACTACTGTACTTCAGGCATATTCTTTTATAAAACTGGGCCAATCATTCTGATTTTGACAAAGAAGCTTTTATGTAGATGTGCACTACTGTCTTTGTTTGAAAGTATTTCTGAGTCGGAAGAAGAATTTCAAATAGCGATTGATATTGGGAGTGATTAGCAGCTCATATGGTACTATTATCTATGTCTGAGTTCATTCTTTTTATATGAATTTTCATTTGATCGCTTTTGCTATTATCGGATATATGCATGTGTTTTTAACAACATTCTTTATTCCTTCCACTATTGGATGTTTACAGTATGCTTTTCTTTTGATCATATATGTATCGATAATATAAATGATAAGTGTAGCAATATTGTGTTAATCACTTTGTTTAACTATTTAAACAAAGTAATCATTGAATGAATAAATGTCTATGTTTATTAGATAGAGTCATCTATATGCCTGTCAATAAACAAAGATCATCAAGCGCTACATTTCAAAGAATAATAGTTCCCGGGATTAGTAGTAGTTCTTTTATTTTTGCTGATAGATTAAGTTATTCACCTATCGTTAGATTAGATAATCAATCGTTCATCCATCCCTTTATTATTGGGAAACTGGTCCCATTATACCCAGTCGGAGCCACCATTCCAAACGGAGAAGGAGCTGTATTAAGGTCCGGACCGGGTGGTTATCCCCCAATGTTGATACAACGATTTTCGGGGCATCAACATTTTTGGCGCTAGAAGGAGGGCATCAACTGTGAATGGCAAGCAAACCCAAATCTACAGACCATTCTAAGAGTAATTCTCCCTCCACATCACCTCGTACTTCCCAATTGCATGCTGGTTCTCCAGTATCCAAACAAGAAGAAGAGGAATCAACTACCACTGCTCAAACTCACAATACTCCAGAACAATTAAGTCTTGAATCTCCTGAAGTTCAGTCTCTCATCCATAAACTTCAGAGCTTCTCGATATCACCACAGAAATCTGAGGTATCTCAAAGCAGTGTGACTTCGCAATTCAATTTACCTCACCCTCTCACCAGACTTCAGAGTGGAAAGCTTGGTATTGAACCTACTGAGTTCCCTTTACCCAAAAGGAAAAAGGCGAAGAAAAACACTGAAGGATCTGACAGTGAAGCACTTTCATCCACATCCTCCATCTCATCTTCCCCAGTGCGAAGTCAACCATCCACTCCCTCATCACACATTGTTGTTCATCAGGGATTAGCAACTTCAACATCCCAACCTGCGCAATCCTCAATATCAACTCCTTCCCAACATCTGGAATTTCAACAGTAGTATCATCCACTACTGCAGTTATAATGGGATCCATGGAATCATAAACAGGCCTGGTGCAGTCATGCCTGTACCATTGCATGCATTACCTGATGCTCCTGAGAAATGGCTACCCAAGTTTAATCCAGATGATGGAACACAAGCTGAGGAACATATTAATAACTTCATGTTAGCAGTTAATTTGAAGGGAGTAACAGAGCAAGATGTTGTCGTTAGGCTTTTCCCTTATACTTTGCAAGGATCAGCAGGATCCTGGTATTTTTCCTTGCCTTCTGGTTCCATTACCAGTTGGACGACTTGCCAAGAACAATTTCTTACTAAGTATGGTGATGATAGGTCTTTAGCTACATTAATAAATGATCTCTCCAATCTTAGGATAGAGCATAGGGAACCGATTAAAGAATTTAATGCGCGATTCAATAAACTCTTGAATAAAATCCCAACGGCCTCCAAACCAAGTGAGCAAATCAGAAGCGAGTGGTATATAACTGCCCTACCTGCTAATATAGCTATTTTTGTAGACAGGGCTGGAAAACCAACTTTAGCTGAAAACATGAAAGAAGCACTTGCTGTGGAGAAACGTATTAATGCTCTAGAGAAGAAAGCTGCTCTTGAAGATAGAAAAACCAAAAAAGTTTCTTTTAAAGATGATTCAAAGAAGAAAACCCCTAAAGATCCATATGACATGGAGGGTCTACAAAAGGTCCTCAAGACTATGTCAAATGAAATGGTTGAAATCAAAAAACAAGTAGCTGAAACCTCAACCAAAAGACCCTTTAAGAATTACAAGAAAACTGAATCAAAACCACCAAATGTTATATCTAATGCAGATTCAGATCTTGAAGAAGGAGAAGAAGAAATAATCTCACCAACTGATGAAGAAGAGGAATTTTTTGAATGTCATGGAATGTGGGATTTTATATTGCCTAACTCCGAAACAGAAAATGAAGAAGAAGCGTTTCCTGTCACTACTAGGAGTAAAAGTACCTCCGAACCTATTCAGACAACTTCAAATAAAAGGAGTGCAGGTGCTACTACAACAAAGGAAAAGGTCCCCCCAAAGAAGCCACCTGCAACCGCAAAACCAACCTTTAACCTCAAATAGTTTGTCAACATCTAAGACATTGGTAGTATCCGATTCAATGGATTACAATATTGTTGATGACATGAAAAAGACTAAGGCAAAAATTACCATGTTTGAACTTAGTAAATTGAAACATCAGCAAAAATTGCTTCTCAAAGAATTAAATGATGTTCCTACTTCACCCCTTCCCAGTGCTAAAGCTGCAAATGATGCAGGTCAACCACCTTCTGGTATGGTCGAAGCTACTGATGCAGTTCTGATTGGAGATAGATCAAATTCTCATACTCCACCTTTCCTTCTAACCTATGAGATCTACAATAGAAACCTGCACAACTGTTTGATTGACTCAGGGGCATCCTCTAATATAATGCCAGCTTCAGTTTGTTCCAAACTGAACATTGAACCCCAAAAGTCCGCTATTCATATTGTGTAGTTAGACAGGACTAAAGTCCAGGTTTTAGGAGAAATCAACTCAGTAACTATCAGGCTATCAGCTGATCCTAGAGTAGTTCAAAGAATTGATATCTTAATCGCCGATATACCTGAATTTTATGGTTTGATCTTGAGTAGGGATTGGTCTGAAAAACTCCATGGGTATATTTCTACCGATTGGTCCCATATGTGGCTTCCCTACAAGGGAAAGCCAAATCAAATAAAAATCGATCGGGAGAAACACATGACCCATACAGTTACAGAATTTGAACAAGAAAACCAACCAATAGCATTTAATAACAACATTTTGGGGAATTATTCATCTGAGTCATTCTTTGGCAACTTCACTGCCCAACCATCTCCTTTCTCAGTAAACAATTCTACATCTCAGATCGAAAATTATTCACAAATAGATAGGTCAAGATGTTTTAATGATACTGAGGAAACTGTAAATAAAATTGTTAATACTTCTTTATTTTGGTCACTATATTTCGATGGGTCTAAGTCTAGCGAGGGCTCAGGAGCAGGATGTATTTTGGTTAGCCCTCAGGGAGAAAAAACAATGCTGTCCTGTAGGTTGGAGTTTGAATGCATGAATAATACAGCTGAGTATGAAGCCTTAGTCCAAGGACTATATAAAGCGATTGGCCTCAAGGTTCAATATTTGAAAGTGTTTGGAGATTCCGAAATTATTATTAAACAGGTAAGGAATACAATTCATTGTCTTTCTAGCCATCTCAAACATTATCAGTCGCTGGTACAGGAACTCACCTCCCACTTTTCGGCATTCAATATTTCTTCCATCCCCAGGTCTCAAAATTCAGCAGTCGACTTGCTAGCCAATGTTGCTTCCAAGCTCCTACCTTCCGAAGATTATAGCCCAGATAGATTTTCAGTAGAATTACTTTTTAGGCCATCAATTCCTGACAATGTCACTAATTGGAGAGTATTCAATCACGATGAAGACATTTTACAATTTTTAACTTCCGAAAAGTCCTATGATGATCAAATCATTGAGGAAAGCGAGCATGACCTTCAAATGAGAGGAAAACACGAGGAAAACTCAATACCAAAGCCTGTGGTGAAGCTTGAGGATCTTTATGATATTAAAGACAGGTTTAAACCTGTGACCAATACAAAGCTCCAAAGTTCCACCTTAAGGTTTGAATTGATAAACCTTGGCACTGAGCAAAATCCTCAAAAAATTAATTTAGGATTAGGACTTTCCGTGGAAGAAAAGGAAGCATTCATTAGACTGTTACGGAAAAATAAACATGTTTTTGCTTGGAAATATGACGATTTAAAGATATATGATACATCCATCATCCAACATACCATTCCAATGCTTCCCGAACAGAAACCAATTCAACAGAAGTTGAGAAAAATACATCCAAACTTAGAGAGTCAAATAAAATCTGAACTCAATAAACTCTTGAAAGCTAAGATTATTTTTCCCGTTCGGCACTCAAACTGGGTCTCCAATATGGTGCCTGTCAGAAAGAAAAATGGCGACATCAGGATTTGTATAGATTTCAGAAATCTGAATAAGGCAAGCCTAAAAGATAATTTCCCATTACCTACTATGGAGCAGATACTCCAATCAGTGGCAGGCTCTGAGTTGATGTCCTTTTTAGACGGTTTTTCAGGATATAACCAAGTTTTGGTCCATCCTGATGACCGACTCAAAACCACATTCAGAACAAAATGGGGAACTTATGCTTATCAGAAAATGCCTTTCGGACTTATTAATGTGGGAGCCACGTTCCAAAGAGCGTTGGATATAGCTTTCAAAGGATTAATTAGCAAAACAGTAGTTGTCTACTTAGACGATATTACTGTATTTTCTAAAAGGAAATCCAATCATTTGCATGATTTAAATCAAATCTTTCAATGCTGCAAAAGGTACGGTATTTCACTTAATCCCAAAAAATCCTTCTTCGCTCTTGACCAAGGAAAGCTCTTAGGCTTTATTGTTTCTAAAGATGGCATTTATATTGATCCGGATAGGATTAAAGAAATCTGAAATCCCTTTCCCTCATAATAAAAAATCCATGCAGTCATTTCTAGGCCAAATCAATTTTGTCAAAAGATTCGTTCCAGACTTTTCTCAAATCATTTTGCCACTTCAAACTATGATTAAGAAAAATTCAGTCTTTAGATGGGGATCAGCAGAAAAGGAAGCGTTTGATTTAATCAAGCAATCAATAATCAATGCCCCTGCTTTAAATACTCCTATTTTTTCTAATCATTTCACATTGTATACTATCGCATCCGATTTGTCTTACGCTGCAGTACTCACACAGATTAACAATCACAACTTGGAAGCACCCATTTCATTCTATAGTTCAAATCTTTAGGGTGCTGAATTGAATTACTCCGAAGTAGAAAAACAAGCCTTTGCTGTATATAAAGCTGTCAAACATTATAGACCCTTCCTTTTAAAAGCCCATACAAAAGTTATAGTTCCTTTCCCTGCAGTAAGGCAACTATTAATCCAAAGGGAATTAGGTGAAAAAAGGGAAAATTGGGTCACAACACTTCAAGAATATGACTTGGAAATTAAACCAGCAAAGATTGTTAGAGGCCAAGGTTTTTGCAGGTTATTGGCAAAGCATCCACACATTCAAGAATCAGGTGATACAGATCAAACCGAAGTGATCAACCAGATAAGTATTACTGATTCTGAATCACAATATGCCGACTTAATTTTTTATTTGAAAAATGGATATGCACCTCCTAACCTGTCTTACAAAAACAAAAGGGCCATTAGATTAAAAGCAAAAAATTTTACAATTATTAATGATGTGCTTTTTAGGCAAAATTATGATTCAATCTTATTAAGATGCCTAGAAAAACCTGAAGCACAAAAGGTTTTGCAGGAATTACATGATGGACCAGCATGAGGACATTTTGGAGCTGACACAACAGCCCACAAAATCATTCATGCTGGATATTATTGGCCCACTTTGTTTAGAGATGCTCATGAATATGTAAGGAAATGCCGAAATTGTCAAACTTCTAATGGAAGACAAAGAAAGCCAGCTTTCCCTTTGCAACCAGTCAACATTGAACAACCATTTGAGCAATGGGGATTGGACATCATTGGAGAAATTACTCCACATTCTTCCAAACAACATAAGTATATCCTTACCACCACTGATTATTTTACTAAGTGGGTTGAAGCAATTCCTTTAAAGACAACAAATTCTGAGGTAATTATAGAATTCATAGATCAATTCATCATTACCAGGTTTGGTGTCCCAAATGCTCTTGTTTTTGATAATGCATCTTACTTCTCAGGCAATGCTATGTTTGATTTCGCTATTAAAAGAGGATTTAAATTGAAATATTCTGCTAATTACTATCCCCAAGGTAATGGTTTAGCAGAATCCACAAATAAAAATCTGATTAAAATTATTAAGTGGACTATCGAACAGAATCATAAAAAATGGCACAAATCCTTAATATTTGCACTATGGGCTGATAGGATAACGCAGAAGGCTTCCATAGGTTCTTCTCCGTTCAATCTCGTGTATGGAAAAGAAGCAATGCTACCAACAAATCTTGTCCTTCCTTCTCTAGCCCTAGTTCAATTTATTGAGGAAAGCCCTTCTTCTTCTATTCAACTAAGACATGACCAAATTCTAAAATTAGAAGAGGAAAGAGAAAAATCCAAGGTTATTCATGCAAAACATCAGCGAATTATCAAGTCATCCTTTGATTCAGCCTCATCTGGTTCAAAACAATTTCAAGTCGGTGATTTAGTTCTGAAATGGGACAAAGCCCATGAAGATAAGGGAAAACACACCAAGTTCCAGAAGATGTGGCTTGGGCCATTTCAGATTTGTGAGAAGATAGGCCATTCGACCTTCATATTACAAGATTTATCAGGTTTGAGAGATTCTCTCCCTGTTAATGGCCTTATTTTAAAAAAATTCTTCAATTGAGGAGGTAACCCCTTCTCCCTTTTTAGTTTAGTGGAATTTTGTAGTTTGTAGGACCATTAGAAAATAGAGTTGTAAGGTATCTTCCATTGACCTTTGTTGTATTTAAAAGTTGCTCAAAAGAAGTAGTGTTGATATTTGCTTCTAAAATAATAGAAGTCTTAAACAAAAGGGATAATTTCTAGGAAACTAGGTATAATTGCATTCTGAAACCACACTTCAATTTTTGTGAACCCTTCTCAAAGTTTAGAAGTATTGTAAATCATTTTATGTTTTCAAATTGGTCACAAAAAAGGTTATCAATATCAAAATAGGAACTAATCCAACTTCAGCATCTTTAACTCTTACCCTGTCATCCATTTACTCTTAAGGAGAAAATTGTCCATCCCACTCACCAAAGCTTATGATTACTCAGAGTGTAATTCTAAAATATTTGATATAAAAGATAAGAGGTCTTATTACAAGCCTGCTTACCATGATCATAGGGAAATAGTTTAACCGACGTTACCAATACTGCATACCAAAACAGGGTAATGGCTTAGGATTATAAGACAAGGGGTCTCATCACGAGCCATCTTGTTCGGTTAAATTACTACCAGTGAATGGCATTGTCACTCAGCTGGTCACCAGACCAAGACAATGGCTTTTTATCTTACAAAAGAACAGAAAAGTTAAAAAGAAATGCAAAATATGAAAGCATGTTTTGAATTCATTCTGTTAATCATACTCTGAAATGGATGGGACAATGGACAATAACATGGTTAAAAGGTATCCCTGTCGAAACTAGGAACGTTTGCTGGCAGCAGAGGCTCTACCTATGACAAAGGAGTCGATTCTAAAAGCTGATTTGGAAAGGTTTTCTATTTTATCATTATAAACCAATAGAGGCCAATTTAAAACTTAGAATGTATCTAATTTTAAACAAGAGAGGAAATTAGCAAAGATAGTTCCATTTTATTTGGAATGCATATATACCTAGTTATATTAGAATTTTCCCCTTTGATGAGATTCCTATTTTGAAAAAAGTTTAAGTATTTCCGTACTTTTCAGAGATAACTGTTTCTTCCAGCGAATTGCCAATTGTTGTGCTCTACAACAACCCCCCATTTCATATCAAGTTTATTCCCAAAACTATAATATGAAATGGGCCCCTTTTTATTTTAATTGGTATCAACTTAGTATTATTCAAAAAGATCCGAAAACAAAATGAAAACATTACAAAACCTTTTTGATAAACCAATTAATTGGTCTTATAATATATAAATAAGTAATCTTTTATCATTGCGATAAAGCGATCGCAAGATCGCATGTCTCAATGACAAAGGAGGCATAACTTAAAGACCCATTGGTTTTCTTCGACGCGACAACACGCAAAAGGCTATCAGATATTGGCAATAACGAGTTATCATAACAAAAGTCCCTTTCACTCCGATGCGATGCGATATCGCTATCGACGATCGGAGATGTACAATGCATGCTTTTCAAAGTTCTCAGTTAATACTCCCGATGTGAATTGGCGATATCGCTATCGGCAATCGGGGATTCCAAAAGGAACCAATATAACGATTTAAGTTTTCCCCGATGGCCGATTGCGATAAAGCTAAAAGCGTGAATTTCAAAAAATTGATAAAGCAGGGATATTACGATTAATTCGTATTAAAGACCTTACCTTCCCAATAGCGATTCACTTGCGCTCAACCGCCAAAACATCCAAGGCACGCTTAAACGAATCATTCGGCCAATAAACGATATGATGGGCATTTAAAGGATTGACAGGTTTTAACGACCATTTAATGGAATAGTAAGTCTAAAAAATCTTTTCACAGATTGTATCCGCGGCCACTTTAAGTTAATCCTTCATCATGCATTGATTAATATATCTCGCTCATATTTGGTTTGCACTACCAATTCTCTGTATTACGTTCATTTTCACTCCTGTGCAGAGCTCTTCCGACACAGTAGATTCAAGCAGAATGGGGAAGAAGTCTAAGAAAACTGCAATAGCCTCCGCTTCGCCAGCCACAGGACAACTCATCGCTGATCCAGAAACTAAAATAAAAGGATTGATATCCGACACTACATGTCTAGGACTCGGAAAAACTACTTGGCAAAGTACCTATAATTTGATTGAGGCCAAAGAACCTGAGGTGACATCAATACAAGCCACAACGGATATTTCTCGAAAATCTGATGCTACTCTAAAGGATTTAGCCGACTCTTTCCTTCATCGGATAGCAACCCGAGAACAAATACTCCCATATACGGATGTAGTGAGGTGGGCAATTGAGGAAATCCCAATCACAGACAAAACCTTTTGCACCATAGATGGGAGAATCTTCGGCTCATTTCAACCTAATGATTTGAGGCAAATGTATCATTTTCCTGTACCGGAGAAGAAGTACAACAAGGAATTCCTGGAGAAATTCAGAGAAGAGAACGAAATTGAATCCGAACCCATTCGGGACTGGAGGAAAAATCCAGCAAAACACAAGCATGAGTCTTCGGGTAAGTACTCTTTTGATTCTCTATGTTCTCCTTATTGTTATGTTGGGATAATGATGTGTAGATTGTGGGGGTTACATGATTCCGCTAATTTAACTATAGAAATGGTTCCTTTGATCGAAGCAGCATGTAATAGTGAAATAATGGATTGGGCAACAGTACTGTCAGATAAGCTAGCAACCGCAGTTCTTGATTTTAGAAGCAAAACCCACGTCACTGAAAGGTTTATTCCCCCATTCTACTACAGTGCTTATATCTTGGACACCCTGTGTTTTAATTCTGAATTTCCTGTGCTTGGATGGAGGTGGACTCCACAAGACCCCATGCCCATTCACATATACCATCAGAAGTTGTGGAAAACTTACTATAAACACCATTTATACCAAGTCTGCAATGGTTTTATGTTACCCATTCACTACTCTATTTTTGATAAACCTGCTCCTAAGATTTCCTACCAAGAAGGGGTTGATTTGACATCCATAAGAAGATGGTTCGGAGAGGAAAAATTTACTTATATAAGAATTTTTGGCAGCCAAGCCAAACCTCATGTTCTCCCTTTCTATGTACCTGATAAACTGTTGGCTAGGGAGATAGCCTATCAGATTATGTCCGAAGGAGTTACAAAAACTCTAAAGAAAAATAAGAAGCAGGTTTGGCCCTCTTTTCCTCTAAGATGCGGTGTCTACGCTTTGCATGACTTTAAACATGCAGAGAAAGAAGCTGAAAAGATGAAGGCATTAAGTCTAGCAACTTTTCCTAATAGGCGATTTGATCCAAACAAAGTCGCCTATAATGCACTTGAACAGGCAAAATTGACAAAGTTTGATCATAAAGAAGATAAGTTCGATGACCTGTTCTCCTCAGCCGAGTCAATGTCCCAAGTTGAATCGCTGGCCAGAATGGAATATAAATATGACGGGTTAGTTGAATTCAACAGACTTAGAGAACAGAGGTTGCAAACTTTGCCTCTAGATCAGTTAGCAACAACCCCAACGACAGAATCAGGCGAGCCTGAGCAGCGACTCACTAAGGAACCTCTTGTTACATCAAAAGAACAGGAGGAAGTGCATATGAAAAAACAAGAGGAAGCCCAAACAAAAGAGTAGGAACAGAGCAACACAGAGGTGAATGTAGATGCCCATATTGACCCGAAATTGCTCCAGGAATGGCAGCAATTCGACTCAATCATCAGCAATCTTGAGTGCTCGAAGGAAGCCGAAACATCAAAAGCGGCTGACACACAGGAGACAACTTCAAAACAGGTTCCAAGTGGAACCAGCGGCCTACCCAGTTCTAAAGAAGTAGAGATAATCCCTAAGGATCCCTCCAATCAGATTATTTTGCAAGTAGAAGAAATTCCTCCCTTAGATGTCTTTTACAGCCCAAGACACAAGGCTGTGGTAAAACGACAGCGGAAAAGGAGAAGGACTGATCAACCTTCCCAATTCCCTGAACAAACAGTGACGGGCAACGTGGTTTGGAAAGAGGAATTTGATCCCTCTGATGACCTAACAAAACTATCCCAATATGTTGAAGCCTATTCGGCAGCTACAATAGACAAGGCATCAGAGGTCAGTAATTTATTAAAAGGAAAAGACCAGGAGATCTTTTCACTACAAGCACAACTATCAGAGGCACAACAGAAGGCGGAGCAAGCAGAACGGCAATTGTTTACACAACAACAAATAAATAATCAATTGACTAAACAATTGCAGGAAGAGAAACAGAGGATTGATTACAGTGCAGTTCAAAAGCAGAAAGAGCTGTCTGAGGCATTGGCACAACTAAAAGCAGCGAATGAACAAATGCTAAAGTTGAAAGATGAGCAAATTGCTCAACTATCAGCCCAGCTAGAGAAAACAAAGAATCTTCCACAACTAGCTGAATTCCGAGCAGAGGCATTACAGATAAACAAGGCATTGATAACACAGATAAAGCTTTTATGTCAACAAATCGCCCAGGCGGAACCTTTATGCGATTTGACGACATCAATAAGTGAAAAATCAGAAAAAGCTAGAACAGACTTGGATCAAGCCGATGAAACACTAACTAATTTTCTTGAGTGGCAAGACACCGATGAGGGATAGGCAGCTAATTTGCCAAAAATCCTAGAATCACATAAGGAGATATTATTTACGGAATGGCAGTCCCAGTTAATGAAAGCAGAGAGAGAAATTTCAAGATGCAAATTAACCTCAAGTAATTTGATTGAATTGGTTAATGATACTCTCTACTTGTCTAACATGATTTCTCAATGTACCCCAGGTAAATTGACAGCGGCCAAAACATTGGAGCAGTCATGTTATCCGGAACTAAAGAAAAATGGGAGATTAACCGCAGGAATTAACAGTTTGACATGGGACACCTATTGGTTTTTCTTAGTCAAACCATACAGCCAGAGAGCCGCACTCAAATGCCTCACAGATGCAATCGGGTATATTATTCCCGATATACAGGATGCCACCTATGCTTCCCAACTCAATTCTCGTCTCAACAGACCACCAGAAGTGGAGCCAATGCTTGCGATATGCCAGCTCAGATTTAAAGGCAAACAGGCTAAGTGATGATTCATGCCGCTGACTGCCAGATTGCCGTGAAGGAGATATTCAGAATCAAGTGATACCAATTAAGTAGGATTTTAGTTTCATAGGTAGTTAGCTTAATTAAGTATTTATAGACCCTTTCATGTATTTAGAAAGGGTCGTAAGTTTTGTATATGACTTAAAACCTGAAGTTGCACTACTGTACTTCAGGCATATTCTTTTATAAAACTGGGCCAATCATTCTGATTTTGACAAAGAAGCTTTTATGCGGATGTGCACTACTGTCTTTGTTTGAAAGTATTTCTGAGTCGGAAGAAGAATTTCAAATAGCGATTGATATTGGGAGTGATTAGCAGCTCATATGGTACTATTATCTATGTCTGAGTTCATTCTTTTTATATGAATTTTCATTTGATCGCTTTTGCTATTATCGGATATATGCATGTGTTTTTAACAACATTCTTTATTCCTTCCACTATTGGATGTTTACAGTATGCTTTTCTTTTGATCATATATGTATCGATAATATAAATGATAAGTGTAGAAATATTGTGTTAATCACTTTGTTTAACTATTTAAACAAAGTAATCATTGAATGAATAAATGTCTATGTTTATTAGATAGAGTCATCTATATGGCTGTCAATAAACAAAGATCAGCAAGCGCTACATTTCAAAGAATAATAGTTCCCAGGATTAGTAGTAGTTATTTTATTTTTGCTAATAGATTAAGTTATTCACCTATCATTAGATTAGATAATCAATCGTTGATCCACCCCTTTTATTCATTATTGGGAAACTGGTCCCATTATACCCAGTCGGAGCCACCATTCGAAACAGAGAAGGAGATGTATTAAGGTCTGGACCAGGTGGTTATCCCCCAATGTTGATACAACGATTTTCATGGCATCAACAGATCGATAGACATAAGATGAGAATAGGGCGCGAGATGAGGCTCATCGTGCAAATAGGAGACTATAAGATGTACCAAGTTATTTTAGATCTGGGGTTTGACGCGAACGTATTGCCTAAACAGACATGGGAGAGAATGGGGAGACCTACACTGTAATGGTCTCTGATTCAATTAAGGATGGAAAACCAACAAAATATTATCCCTATGGGACGATTGCATGGGGTGACCGTAGATATAGAAGGCGCGAGCGCGCTGGTCGATTTTGAAGTGATATAGATTGCTAATGAAAACAATCCATATCCTGAACTCCTGGGAATTGATTGGGCTATCGACATGAATGGGGTCATCAACTTGAAGAAATGGACAATGTCATTTGAAAGGAAAACGCTCTGCATTGTAGTACCATTGGACCCTGTAGAAGGACCGTGCTATACTGAAATGGTCCGTGATTATGAGGAGAGCGATGATGATTTGGATTAGATCTATAAGATAGCAGCACGAGACCAATATTGGGTTAATCCAAAGGTTGATGGATGGATTTCATGGGACCATGAAAGTTCTTGTACCTCGGATTCAGATGAAGAGTTGAAACATTGGAAAAACAGGTTGCACGAAGTATCCACACTGTGCTGCAACATGATGACCAAATCGTTGCGCTGTGTGTCATTAGAGGTAAGAAATTTTCCTTATTATGATGGTTTAATTAATTTAGATATATTTTTGGATGCTTTTAAAAGAGAAGTTCCAGAGGATCACTGCTTTCAGGCGCTGGACTTGGCATTGCGCGCTACGCCCGCAGGGTGGTGGGGTATGCATAAAGATAGCTTTTAAGAATGACACGATTACAAGAGGATGATGAGGATGTGATGTGGTCACCCTAAAGTATGGTTAACTGAGAAATATGAAGGGAGGAATGATCCACATGATAACCTATCAAAATAGAATAAAGTATATGGAATGGAGCCACAACCAGAATAGGTGAATTTATTTGGTCACACTCTGGATATATTCCCTATGAAATGGTATTTGGAAACAGAGCTCTGCCACGGCACCATGGAATGTGATATATTAAGAGAAGGGTTCGTGAGGACATTCATCTTTGAAGACGAGTTCGAAAGCATTGATGAGGTGCTGCAGCAGGTTAAAGCAACGATCTTCTGAATTTCGCGGGATCCTTTGGAATTGATTCAACCAGATTGGAGCACCAAGTTGCGCCATGCGCTGGAATGCTATAATATGACTGCTGAAGCGAAGGATGAGGATCCAAGGAATATCAATGTCTCAGAGATAGAAGGTCACCACGAGGTTGAAGGTCCACATAAAGAGAACCCAAATATCACTACATCGTTGAAAACTAAGCAAGTAAACATTGACACAGAAGCAAAACCAAAGTTTGTGAAGATTGGGGATTACTCGAATGATGCTATAGTAGATAAAGTCGCTGATTTGCTCCGCGAATATTAGGATTTATT
This sequence comes from Pinus tabuliformis, assembly GCA_031772625.1. Taxonomy (NCBI): domain Eukaryota; kingdom Viridiplantae; phylum Streptophyta; class Pinopsida; order Pinales; family Pinaceae; genus Pinus; species Pinus tabuliformis. Next base: position 709,886,178 of record CM062819.1, on the reverse strand, counting down.
TCCTACCAACTTTTTAGACTTGAAAGGCATCATAGGCGATTTGGGAGTGATGAAAATAACTTTGAAACTGCATGGGAAGCCCGTTAAGCAGAGGCCATATCGCCTTAATCCCAAATACAAAGAAAAGGTCTGCTTGGAGTTGGATAAGATGCTTGAAGCAGGTATTATTGAACCGGTGGAGGAATCTGATTGGGTGAGCCCAATGGTAGTTCAGGAAAAGAAGTAGAAGGATGAGATAAGGATTTGCGTAGATCTAAGAAAGCTTAACGATGCCTGCATTCATGATCCTTTCCCAACACCATTTACTAATGAGGTACTGGACAATGTTGGAGGGAAGGAGGCATACTCATTTACTGATGGATTCTATGGATACCATCAAATCAAGATCGCGCCAGAAGATAGGAGTAAAACAATCTTCACAACGGAGTGGGGGTGTTTTTAGTACACAGTGATGCCCTTTGGACTTAAGAATGCACGGACAATCTTCTCGCGTGTAGTCATCACGAGGTTTAAGGAGTTTATTCACAAATTATTGGAGGTATATTTTGATGACTCGAAAATTCTTGGAGGTATATTTTGATGACTGGACAGTGTTTGGGATAGTCAAGTGTCATGTAGGTAGTCTACGCTTAATGTTGGATACATGCCGAAGGTATCAGATTGCGCTCAACCTGAATAAATGCTTGTTATATGTCCCTTTTGGGATCTTGCTGGGTCATGTGGTGTGCAAGGAAGGACAATGGTGGACCTTGCTAAGATCGCGGTCATAGTCAATTTGGAAGCTCCAAGGAGTGTTAAACAGCTGCGCGCAACGCTGGGCCATACTGGATATTATCGAAAGTTCATCAAGAGTTATGCTCAGATTACCATGCCCATGGAAAAGTTGCTAAAGAAGGACGCTACATTCTGTCGGAATGAAGAATGTCAGCACATTCCGGATGGATTAAGGGAGAAAAAGGTTACAGTGCTGATCTTGGTCTCCCCGAACTGGAAGAAGGAATTCCATGTGCATGTTGATGCCTCGTGTATTGGGTTGGGAGCATTGCTGACATAGGCTGGCGAAGGAAAACTGGTTCATCCTATAGCATTTACGAGTAGGAAGCTGTGAAAGGCCAAAAATAATTATTTGACGATAGAGCACAAAGGACTGGCTACGATGTACGCACTCCAGAAATTCAAACATTACCTGCTAGGTGGACATTTCAAGTTGCACACAGACCATTCTGCATTGAAGTATCTAGTCAATAAGCCTATGTTGGGGGGGAAATATGCAGATGGTTGTTGTTATTCCAAGAATATGATTTTGAAGTAATCGTGAAGCCAGGTAGATTGAATGCAGGGCCTGACCATCTGTCGCACATTGAGACAGAAGAAGAGCCTACTAATTTGGAGGAAGGGTTTCCCAACGCGTAGCTCTTCACGGTGCATGTAGAGGATAATCACTTTGCAGACATTATCCACTTCTTGACTATAGGAATGGCTCTAGAGGGATACACCAGTCAGTAGAAGAAAGAATTGGTGGTGTGCACATCAGATTTCTTAGTGATTTCTAGCCAATTATATAAGATGGGGTCGGACGAGATACTTTGACGTTATGTGCCTGATTTTGAATGAAACTGTATCCTCACTGAAGCTCATGGAGGAGCTGTGGGAAGGAATTATGCAGGAAAGGCAACATCGCAAAATATTTTGCGCACTGGGTTGTGGTGGCTGACGCTGCATAAAGACTCTAAAGCATATTGTAGGGCATGTGATGCATGCCATAGAATGGGAAGACCATCACGGAGGGATGAGCTGCCTTTGAATCCATAGGTGTCATTGCAGCCATTTGAGTAATGAGCCATTGATTTTGTAGGACTGATTCAACCCCTAGGTAAGAAAATAGGTGAACGCTACATTATCACTGCGACAGAATATTTGACAAGATGGGCGGAGGCACAGCTTGTGAAGGACTGTATAGGGGCAACAATGAAAAAGTTTTTGTTTGAATATGTCTTGACTAGGATTGGTTGCCTGAAGATTTTGATGAGTGATCATGGTACGCATTTCCTCAATGAAACGATCAACATGCTGACAGAAGAGTTCCAGGTTTACCATCAGAAAAGTACACCATATCATCCTCAGGCCAATGGAACAGTTGAGGCTTTCAATAAGATATTGGAGAATGCACTGACAAATATTTGCAATGTGTAGCAAAATGATTGGGACATGTGTGTACCAGCAGTATTTTGGGCATACAAGACTACTTGAGAAAAGCTCACAGGTCAGACACCTTTTAGGTTGGTCTATGGCATGGAAGCTGTAATGCCTATGGAGTATATCGTGCCTAGTATACACATAGCGGCTTTCACAGGAATGGAGGACCGTGGAGCCTTAGAAGCACGACTCGCACAACTAATGGAGCTAGAGGAAGATAGGTTTTTGGCTGGATTTCATCAACAGGTTCAAAAGGAACGTGAAAAAGCTTGGCATGATTGGCACATCAAACTGTGCACCTTCAAGGTAAATAACCTGGTTTTATTATATGATAGTAAGTTTTCTAAGTTTCCAAGGAAGTTTTAGATGCATTATCTAGGGCCATATGTCATCAAAGAAATACAGATGGTGGCACAATTCAGCTCGCGAAGTTGAATGGAGAACCATTTCCGGGGAGGGTAAATGGAAGCCAGTTGAAGCCATACACAGGGGATCTGGCCCAATGAATACATGACGACACCACAGTCTTAACGCTGCAGGCAGCTACAAGGGAGCACGGGACTATAAACTACACTTCCCAATTAGTGGAACTACGCTATAGAAGGTCTGCGTGGAAAAGGGTAATGTCACAGTATCAGAAGATGCACGAAGGGAGTTGCGCTATGAAGGGAGTTACCATGCAAAACAACCAGAAAATGACCGTTATAGTCATTGTTCATGATTTGATAGTGAGGAGATGGTTAAGAGGATCGGGGGGGGGGGGGGGGATTTAAGGCTAAATTTAAGAATGAAATCTTTGAAGACCTACCACCAAATCAGAATTTATGGATGGATTTTGGGGGGAACGGTTGAATTTGAATTCAAATTTGCCTATAAATTATGCGTGTCCATCCAACAAAGAACATTTTGCATCCTTAGAATTTTTTCACTGTGTTGTTCATCGTTTATGAATCCTCAGGTTTTCGCAAATTTGGTCGCTAGCTTTGTATTTGATAAATTACCTAAGAATACCCAATGGTTTATTCTTAGTACGGTGTCTAGATCAGGTGAAACTGCAAGCACTGGAGGAACTATCGCCTTTCAGGGAGCTGCTCCAGAGGTTGTGAGCATGGAGGCTCCGACTGCTATGCCTACGGAGCCGAGGTTGCCTTGGCCAAAGCCTACACCAGTGAGAGAAGCCCCCAAGCCCAAGAAAGACAAGCAGAAGAGGCCAAAGCCGGTGTGTGAGTCACCGAGTAAGCACTCTTCTACCTAGGTCCAAAAAAAAGATAAATAAAAGGCAAAGGATAAGGATAAAGTGGTAGATTTGGAGGCCGAAGATGGAGCAGAGGATATAGATGTCGAGGCGGTGGAGCCTATCTCCAAACTTCCTGATTATATCCCTCCGCGTAAGGGAAAAGTGAAGATAACCAAAGACCCAGACGCAGAGAAATTCCTGATTCACATGCCCCTGCTACCCAAGAGCATCACATTTGAAGGATTGCACCTGGCGTGGGTGTCCCATTTAAAGCTGGAAGACTGGAATTTTTCGGACCACGAGAGGTTTCCCCACCTTGCAACGGATAATTATATGAAGAGGGTATATTACAAGGAATACAGTGTCACCGCGTTGGGGCCAGTTGAGTGGATTCATGGAGTGAATCAGTCGGGGTTGTTGAACCTGTTGTGGGTGCCCCACTACCACTGCTCCAACATCAACCTCATTTGTATCAAGAAGTTGCTGACCCTAGTGCATGACAAATGTTTGTGGCTGAGCGCGCCGATCCCGATTACAAATATGCTGATCCATCAGATCACGCTATTACTGCACTCAAGCTTGAATCCGGCCAAGGAGTTTGGCAGAAAGACGAGTGAGCGCGACCTGGCAGAGAAGATGAAGGAAAAGTTCAAGCTGGTTAAAAAGCCGCATGGGTACTCCATCACATCTATCACCGACCCCGCGGTGAAAATTTCTACACAAATCTTAGCTGGAAAGGTCATGAGAAAATGTTGCGCGAACGAGGTTCTAGCGCCCATAATTTCATTGGCTGCATAGTGCACGGAGGGCGTGCAGTTCAATTGGTCGCACTACCTCTGTATAAAGTTCCTTGCGAATTGTTGCGAGGCTCAGGATGAGAACAAAACATTCCACTATGCGTGGTTGTTGCTCTCCATCGTGCTAGTGGCTTCAGAACTGTTGGAGGATAGTCAGTTACCTCCCCTGGAGAAAGCATTGACGGAGGCTACCGAGTTTGCCTCCCTTTGGGCCACAAAGGACGCCGCGTGGGTCACGAAGACCAAAGTTTTCTAGGTGTTGATGGAGGCGAGCATGCGCATGGCCATCAACCAGAAGCCACGGTTGTTTCTGATTGTGTTCGAACAATTATCAGAGCACGTCGAGTTTAAGGCAGACTTCCACCACATACATATTAGGGTGCGGAAGGATCCACAACATAAATGGTTTTACTTGCCTTACCTTGCTAAAGATGATGCTATTCAGGAGGTTATCAAGCAATGCCCGGAAGATTGGCATTCTCCATCTGATTTGGGCATAGGAAATAGCAAAGGAGCAGGGAGTTCTGTGGAAGAAAAATAAGGAGGCAGAAAAACATGCGATCGAGCAGTTGGTCGAGAAGCAGAGGAAAGAGGTTGAGGAGAAGGCCTGACTAGAAAAAGAGCGCGCTGTGAAGTAGTAGCCCGAACATGAAGAGTGCGACTTTGAGCGGAGAGGTAAGTCCCCTTTGCCCCAGACAGAGGAAGAAGAGTAGTCAGAGCAGAGAGGTGGCGAGATGAAGGCCAGAGCGCTCCATTTCGAGTGAAGCTGTACAGGGAACAAGAGAAGGAAGGGCCCTGGAAGAAGTTGAAAGCGACAAAGCCATCGCTGGATCCAATCACACCAATAGAAGTAGAACTCAATGAGATCAGAGATAAGGTGTGTGATACCATGAAAAAGCTATTGCAGCAGTTCAAACAACAGTAACAGCAGGCACTAAGTACTATCCAAAAGGATCTATGCGACTTGTAGATTCAGACCAGCGGGATCCAGGTGGGCGCAGGGCGGGTAAGCACCGCATAGACCAACTTGGCACCAGGAACAAGTTAGGCAGTAGAGATGCTCAGATCACTGGATCTTCGGGCAGTCACGCTACTGGAAGGATCATTGAGCGTGGAGGCAGTTGATGAGAAGGTCATCGTGAGTTCTCTAAAGAACATCGGCCTCAACCTCGCCGTGCTCCCCAATGAGTATCTTCACACGCTGCAGACATGTGTGATGACAAAGTTAAGAGCACTGGAGTAGCGCACCCTCAGCCTCATAAGAAAATATCGAGTGAACAACGAGTAGATGTTCGCTAAGAAGATAGAGGCCTTGAAAGTAAAAGAAACCATCCAGGCGCAGAGTGCTCAGTTAGCGGTCGTGGTGATAGAAGCATGCAGGATAGTGCCAGAGCTGCACATACCTTAGGAAGCATTGTTGCAGGCCAAGATCAGAAAAATTTATGCGGGTGTGCGTGATGCCAAGGCAGAGGTGGCCAGAGTTTAGTTTTACCTGAACATGAAAATCATTGGATTGGAGCTGAAGTCACAACTTTCAACCTCGCCAAAGGTTACGGAACAACATGAAACCACTGTTAAGGATGGAGTTTCTACGGTGGATGCCGCGGTTGTGGATTGTACCGCACTGTTTGAGTAGGCCATGGAAGTTGTGAGGACCCTACAGGAAGATCCCACCTTACAAGTATTAAATACAGAGGTTCGCGAGCTGCAGCAACAATACGACGAAGTGAGGGTGACGATGCACACCATTGCTACAACACAATGCCTTGCCAAGCTATAAGAGGCTCCTTACAGAGGTGGAAGATATGCAGAAGAAAGAAGAAATCCTTAAGGCCAGGTTGGGACCTTGGTTGGATGAAGCCTACATAGTCTCAACCAATATACAGGAAAAGTTGGTGAACTTACAGAGTACACAACAGAAGATGAAGCAGGATAGCGCAGGACCAGGCACAAAATAGCTAGTAGAACAAGTCAAGCAAGCATCCATGTGGAGCGTGGCTGAAGTAGCGGTTGCACAAGTGGAGCTGGGGGATCTTCACAACAAGATATCCATGCCAGTCGAGTGACTCGAGGGCGAGTCACAATCTTTGTGTTGGGGGCCTATTGGGATGGGGTCCCTTGGGTCAATTTTGGGGCAAAAGCCCAAGTTTTGATGTTTAAAGATGTAAAGTCTCGACAAATTTTGGTCACAGAGTGTGTAGTTAATTAAAGAGTTAAAAAGAGTTTTACCCTCTTTTATGTAAGTTGAGTCAGCTTTTGAAGATCTACCCATGGTCCACGGACCATGGGACTGTATAAATAGGTGTGTCTTAGAGAGTCTAAGGCATAATAAAAGAATAGAAGTTGTCTATGGGTAAAACAGAAGGAGTCTAAGTTAGCGCAAAAGATAGAATAAAGGCTCTACAGCTGAGTGTGTAGAGGCCTAGAGTAGAGTCCACAACTGAGTGCGTGAACCCCTGCAACTGAGTGCGGATGGAAGCCTTGAGTCTGTATGCGTAACTGAATAGCAATAAAAGAAGATTATTTTAGAAATTCTTGTATTTTATCTCTTTACTTTTGTTACGAATGAATGCGCTCTATGCTGTGATAAATAGTGGTTTTGTGAAATAATGATGTATTTATGAGTGACTTTACTGGATATGTATTGTTATCTGAACGTAATTGATGTTAAGTGCTTACACGAAGATTATATCGTTGTATGTTAAAAATATCAAACACTTAAGTAGATATGAGTATATATTGGGTTAAGAGTAATCTATGATGTGTATAAGTAGTTAATTCACCTGTTCATGGTTTGTGAAAACTAGTCATAGACCTTCGCAGAGGTCTAGAGTTTGATTAAAGGAAGTTACATCGATAAGCCATAATGGATTATCGATCTACGTGAAGGTAGATTTAGGGCACAAAACGACATCGCGTTGATCTCTGGGTGCAAAAACTTGGTTCCAGCATCCCCCCGTACTGTGTCGGGTGAGACTCCAGTCCGCGCTCCGCAGATTGATGCCGAAAGGGCCAGTGGTGTAGGGATTTGTTTGGTGAAAATAACTTGGAACCCGGGTTAGGACCCCTTAAGCCAACAAGTAGATACCGATCTGTTGATGTTAGTGATGTCCAACCATGAGGTGGAATCACTGGTTGATGGTTGAGGTGTTTTGCCTTCTCAAAGCCCTAGTTTGGTGTTGGTTGGTTTATTCCATGAGATCACACATTCATGCTTGGAATATGGTGTGAGAGTGATTGGATGAAGGAAAGATTTGGTTTAGCCCAATCTATGGTCAGTTGGTTCATGGAAGTCCTTGATTTGGTTGTATTTTGCATATGTTAATAAGAGTTATTTCCTCTTGTATTCTATGAGTAAATGTATTTGTTATGATATGGATTTGATGTTTGTTCTATCATTGTTATTATTCTAGTTATCAGCCTGATTTCATGACATATTTTAGTTATAGCTATTAACATGTTTTGATTGGTAAATGAATGACTATTGAATGTGTGACCTAATAGATGTTATTCTAGCAATTATGGAAAGGCACTAAAACTTCTTGGAATTTTTTATATAAGTATGAGACCCCTATGTTTAGATATGCATTTATAGCTTGTATATTACAAGCTCACAAAATGTTTGACGAAATGATTGTCATGGTTAAGCTTGGTTAGGTAAATTTCTTGACTAAGTTGTGTGTTAAAGGCTTTGTGTTATGCAATCAACTCACAAATAGATATATCGGCGAATTAAAAATTATCCTTTTCGTGGGGGAAACCTCCTTTACATTACATAAATAAACAATTATTGTATGATACAAATGATAATACCTCCTTTGTATAGGAGTCTAAGGGGTCACAATATAATTAGAGTTTACATAACAATAATAATATAAGGGAACAACAATAACAATAATGGGCTTCTATGGGGCACAACAATAATGGTATGGGGGCTACATGGGCACAAAAATAACAATAGCAAGGGTACACTAACAATAAAAATAAGTGGGCTACACTAGTATTATAGGGACCTAACATGCCCCTCTCCTTAAAAAAAGTGCTTTCCTCAACGCTTGAGTAGTTATGGATGCTTCTGTATAAAATTCTCATCCTCCCATGTGGAATATTCAATGGGTAAGTTCTTCCACTTAATAAGATACTCTGAAATTGATCGATTTTGTAGCTGTCAGGTTCTTATTTTTGTGACCGCTTCAAGCTCAAATATGATTTTTCCTTCTTCGTCAAGTTCTGGCAACACTGTTTGAACTAGAATCTTGTCACTGATAACCTTCTTTAAGTATGAAACATGGAAAACTAGGCATACTCGGGAAGATGTAGGTAGCTCCAATTTGTATTGCATAGTACCAATCTTTTTCAACACCTTGTAAGGACCGTAGTACTTGGGTGATAATTTATTATCGTTCTTAGCTTGCCTGAGGGACATTTGCTTGTATGGTTGTAGCGGTAAAAATACCCAGTTGCCTATCTCAAAACTTCTTTCAATGCAACGTTGATTTACCTATTGTTTCATTCGATTCTGCGCCAGAGTGAGGTTTTCCTTTAAGAGTTGGATAACTTGTTGTTGATTCTCGATGTGATCTTCCACTGCTTGAACCTTATAGTTTTCTCATAAAGCTGATGTGATGGATGGTGGATGATATCCATAAAGTTCCATAAATGGGGTCTTTTTTGCTGTAGTATGGAAGCAAGTGTCATACCACCATTAAACTAGAGGTAACCACTTGACCCATTGTGTTTGTTTATCAAATACAATGTAATGAAGATATCCTTCCAAACATTTGTTCACTATCTTAGTTTTCCCTTCAGATTGAGGATGATAAGATGAACTATGCGATAATTGAGTACTGTTGTAGGGAAAACCAAACACCCCCCATTACTTGAAGTAATGAGGACCCTTTCCATTAAATTTTTGGCTAAGCATATTTTATGATTTTCATTTAAGTTAATTGTCTTACAATTTTTTCATTTTTAAAATTTTCGTTAGATTTTTGTTTTAATTGTTTCGTTGAATCCGACTTTTTACAAGCTTTCCATCGATACTTGTTTCGATTCATTTGGTCAACTGGTTTGTAAATGACACTCCTTTGAAGCTTGATTGTTTTCTCGCCTGGACTAAAAATGTAAATAAATATATAAAATTTTGATTTTTCGTAGCTAATTAAGTTCAATAGTCATTCATTGTAAATATTAACCCTTATTTAGTTTTTACTAATATTCTTTCATTTTTCACTAACTGTCCTACTAATTGACCCAGCTAAGTTATACATAGGATGAAAACACGTTTCAAGATTTTGGTAATTTATTCAAATTTATTATTTTAGAACAAATTGTCAAACTCAAAATCTCAAAATTACAAAATGGCTATAGTTCAATTTGTAGGCCTCCCTCATCTTTATAAATTTAATAGCCCTCGAGACCAAAATCACAAAAAACTTATGGCAAAAATCTTATTACAAAAGTCTCATTGCAAAAATTTTTATCCCAAAAAATTCTCATCACAAAAATCTCATCGCAAAAATTTTTATCCCAAAAAATTCTCATCACAAAAATCTTATTGCGTGAGCCTTAACCTTAACATTTCAAAAAATGTGTTGTGATAACAATCTCATGGCTGATGCGATAATGATATGGACTTTGACTTTTGTTTTGTTTTCAAAATCGTTTGAAACGAATTGGGTTAGTGAATATATATATGTTAATATATTAGTGTAACTTTTTTTTTTTTTTTTTTTTTTCAAAAGGTGGAAAAACCTATCAAACTCAGTTTGTCAAACCAACAGTGAGGACAACCATCTCTGGCTGCTATCCGCGAATGTCAGTTGACACATCACTGTTATCAAGGAAAACCACGCCACCTGAAATAACCCGCTGGTGGTCCGTAAGGGAGCAGGCTTTCACTCCTGCCAGATGCCTCTGGGTCTTGGGCCGTTAACCTGTTTCCTTACGTCCGAGGAAGACGAGCTCTTAGCCAAGCAGAAGCAGTTTTAGGGCATACTCCAGGCCCCTAGTGTAACTTATATATTAAATATTAATAATTTAATTTTATTAAATTAATTTTTATATAATTAAATTAATTAATGTTTAATATATAATTAATTTAATTTAATTAAAATAATTGTATATATTTAGTTAATTAAACAGTTAATAAGAATTAATAATGAAGTTATAATTAATTGTTATTAATTAATTAATAACAACAATTTAATTTAGAAATAGAATTTAATAAAAAATTTCAAATTTTTAGCCCAAACAACATAATTTCCAGAATTCTGACAATTTTAATATACCAACTTTAGAAGTTCATAAATGGAGTTTTACTTAGCCAAATGAGGCCCAAGACGGCTCATTGGAAAGATAAAATTGTGGAGAATATTTATGAAGTAGTTTCATTTCCAGATTTGATCATTTATTGAGTCTAAAATCCAGCAAAATACCAGGCTCCAAATTTTTAACAAAATCAATTTTCTGAGTTTTATTTTCTGCATTCTTATTTGCCCACGACTTCTTCTAAGTGCAGACTCATTTGTCAATAATCTCCTTGGCTAATTAAATCATCACAGACATCAATATAAAACTCATATTTCCTTTTCAATTATTTATTTAATTGAATTTGATTGAATTTCTTTTAATTCCAGATTTAACATTTTGATTTTATTTTTGTATTTTAATTTTGTTTTGATTTTTTTGCAGGAAAACAATGGAAGAGATGAAAATAAAATAATCTCAATCAATGAGAAGGCTCTAGCAATAGAAGAATGAAATTTTGAGCCAATGAAAATTGATTAAATAGATTTCTTCTGCAACAAACTTTCTTGTTAAGAATTATTTTGAAACTATTATAAACAGCGGATTGTAGAATGTAAAAGGGGCTTCTCTCCTTTGCAATTCTAGAATTCTAAAAGCACTTATTTAATAGGAATTTAGAGTTGTAGGTGGGAAGAGAGAAAATCCCATATTTGGGGATTATTGAGGATTTTTCTTTCGCATTCTGAATTATGTATGATGGATAGAGTTTGCACTTCTGAGGCTCTTATTGTAACAACAAAGGTTTAAGCGATGTAAAGGACTGTTGGAAACCAGAGCTAGAGAAATGGATTTAATAAATTGGTATTTTCAATACTATTGTTTTAAATACTAGTTTCATTTTATAATGGCAGGAATGTGTCATTTTATTCATATTTGTGCATTATTGTCGGTATGAGTAATTTGTCTCAATCATATGTTATTATTTATGTATGCTCTTATGGGTTGAATTCTGATTTCTGAGTAACTATTTACTCAAAAATATGTCTTTTAATACTGGTTTAACAAATAGTGATATGGTGTGAACTACTTCCTCATATTATTGTTTAATTATTCAAATTATTGATTAAACAATCAATATAATTTTGTGAACTTCTTCCTAAATGTTGTTGGTTTATTATTTTAGTTAAGAGGTCTCTAAATAGAATATGTTTTGGTATACATAATATCAGTTAATTGAACTACTTCATTAGCTTGATATTCATTATAAGCCAGACATATTTAAATCCCAATCATTTAAATATCTTTCTCTTAGTTGGGTTAGATCTATATCTGCTTAATTGAGATAAGATTAGGATTTAGTTCCTTTTGCTTGCATTATAGAATAAGTTTGCATTTAGATTTAATTTTACATTCTTATAAGTCATCTTCCCAAAGAGGAAAACTTTAGTTGTAGCTTGGCTAAGCCCTAGATCAACTTAAGGATTACTTTCTTGCCTGATCAGTAAGAGGGTTGATCTGTCGTCTCTTCTCCATTGGTGGATGAAAGTTATATTGTAAGCCATTTTGGAGACTGAGAGAAGGTAACTAGACCTAGTTGAATCAATCAGAATCACCATTTCAAATGGAAAAATAGTTTCTTTAAGGTCCAGACTGGGTGGTCATCCCTCATGTTGTTGCAGCGAATTTCAAGGCTTCAAAATTTTTGGCGCTAGAAGGAGGGCCTGAAAATTGTTGTCTATTGGAGTCTTTTTATTCTAACATTTTATTTATCATGATGGCTCCTCTTAAACTTCCAATTTGGAGTTGTATCCATGGACATGCATCTTCCAATACTCCACCTGAAGTGGTAAGACTCTTGTCTCATGTAAAGTTTAATGGTAAGGGGAATACTTCTGCATTTAATCATGCTTTACAATTCATTCAAAAAATTTCAAATTCTACTTTTCAAGGAATTGATGAAGGTATTTTATGTAGGATTTTTACCTTGACAGTCTTGGCAAGAGCTAGAAGCTGGTGTGATTCATTTCCAATTGCCTCAATTCACAACTGGGATCAATTTATTATAATGTTCCTTTGTAAATTTGACCGTTATAACTACGAACAAGGATATGACGAAATCAAATATCTACGAAGGTTTGAAAATGAATCTTTAATTGATTTTACCATCAGGTTTCATTTATATTGTTTGAAATTTAAAATTGAAGAAAAACCTCCGAAAGAAGAATTATTAGATTGCTATGAACATATTTTCTCCCTTCCTCCCATTTATAATCCATGTAAAATTATTTCAAGCTTTTCTCAAATTCCTTTCAATTACATTAACACAATTGAGAATTCCAATATGAAAATGCAAACAAATGATGATGAAGTGGTCTCTATTATGTACAATCAATTCCTTCATTTAGTGCACACTTCCTACAATATTGATAGTGATAGGGATGCACCTTCACATGTCAATGAATCTCAATCACAAAGCTTGGAAAATTTTACTATTCAAATGCAAGAAGATACTAGCAATAATCTTGAAGAAGATACCGCTTTGAAATATGAAAATCAGTGCGCGTCAGATTCAGAACATCAGAGCATAAATCAACAAGTACAAGCAATGATTAAAATTTCCAATAACGCACAATCTGCTGTACAAATTTCCGAACTCTTTTATGATGAGCAAATGCCAAACTTAAGACAACAAGACAACATTCTTCAAGAAGGCACATGTACACAAATGAATGATCTCAAATATGAAATTTACAATGAATAGAATGCACAAGAGTTCTCAAATAGAGACATTTTTAAATCCATTTCTTTTGATTCTCATTTTTCCCTTTATCCTGATATTTTTGCTGATAGCAATTTATCCCCTCTTAACATTAATGATATTTCATAAAACAAAGAGGTTAATTTTAACGAATTGCCATTTTGTTTTTATCAAGATAGAGAATTAATTATTGATCATTCTTCTGACATTAATGAACATGTGCTTTATATTCCTTCTTGTTTTGATACATTAGATAAGATCGAAGGGAATTCTAATGAATGTCGTGAGGTCATTTATGATAGTTACTTTGACATTGAGGACATTGATTTGTCTACTTCACTATTGAATCTTCATGATCAAAATCTAATCAAATGTGAAAATGAAGAACACTTTAATTAAAAAATTGTTTCAAATAGTTCTCATTTTCAAATAATTAATCATACTCATGATTTCAAAATTCGAGAAAACATTCCATTCTATGATTTATATGACGATCAACATCTCATTCCTATTCATAGTCATGATTCTCTTTTTAATTCACAAGTTGGTATTAGAAATAATTCGAATTCTATTATTTTGACCAAGTCTTGTGAAAAGGAAATTGTTTTAAATCAATACCAATTATGTTGTTACAATAATTGTAACACTAATGTAAACTATGATTTGATTTTATTATTTTTCCTTCACTTGTTTTGTTTAAATCCATATTTGTTTTTGTTTTTAATTTTCGATTTCTAGTCAATTTGTGCTGACATATTGAGCAGCTCAATATTGAACACTCAATTGATGTGTTGTCTGAATGGAAAATTGAAGTTTCAGATTCTAATCGTGAACATCAAGAGCTCTTTCTCTTCCAATTTCAACTGATGTTCTTTTTTTTTATGGATTACTTCTACCTTCTCAAAGACAGTGTCAACAAGAGAGTGTATTTTCACAATATGACCAGAAACCTAATTCAATTAATAATCTTCAACTGTATCTAATAGATTTTAATCCATTTTTCATAGACCCCTTTGAAAAATATCTGAAAAGTTTTCCTTCACAGAAGATTGTTAATAGTTTAACACTTGTACATAACACTAACAAATTTATGTAGACCATTGTATCTAAAGCTCATCCTCACGATCTGGCTCGCCATCTTCTCTTATGAACATCTTCTAATTAATAATGGAAATACGCCAACCTTTCTATGATCCAATTGAAATTCAAATGGAAAGGACATTTCAAGATAAGGTAATTGTAAATAATATATTAGCAATAACTGTACATTATGCTTTCAGATTTATTTTCCTTAGTTTAATTTTATTTGTATTTTTGTTACTAATGATTGATATGTACATATATGTAGGAATTAAAATGAGAGAGTGGTTACATTGGAAGTATGACTATACCTAATCATGTTGTAGGTTTTAACCCCGTATAGAAATTGCCTGCATACGAATTGTAAAACACAGAAAATAAATAATGCGAGAGCATAACACACAAAACACATATACACAAAGATTTTCCCCTACATCCCAGAACCGGGACTACCAGTTTGATTTTTCATTATGTTCCTTTCAATATTACAATACATATATATACATGCCGAAGCATCCAATACCATGGACTGAAAACCATCGTGCCTAAGACCATGTGCGAAAACCATGCACAAAACCATAGGTAGGTTTGCCCACCTAATATAGGGTCCAAAATATTTTTCTCTGGGGCGCTGCCCTGAACCTTGTAGAGAGGGGATAACCACCCCCTTCAAACCCCTCGTATAGGGGGGCTATCGCCCCCCTATGACCCCCGCACTGCACAACAAAGGGGGGGGCTCCGCCCCTCCTCTAACCCTCCGATAGACTAGGATGGCTAATCATGGAAAGAATATAACAGAACCCAACACATGTTTCCTTAATTAAGTTAGAAGCATGAATATATTAATTTAGATTAGATTTCTTTTCTGTTAGCACCTATTTCATTATTTCAAATTTCAATAAAGTAAGTAATGAATCTGACTACTTATCGACATTCCTTTTCATTTTCACAAAAGAACCTTAGAGTATTTTAGAATCTCTTAGATCATACACATTTGTGGAAAACACTTGATTGTCTTATTTTGCAAAAAAATCATCACGATGATCATACATGAAGAAATTCCAAGAATTTGCTACAACTTAACAATTTTGGATTCGTAAGTATTTCTGAAAAGGAGCTCATTTTCACCACTCTTGTATTCTGAAGTAAATTGGAGGTGGATGAAATTTAATGACAACTCATTACTTAGCATTTCTAAGATCAAATAAGTAGATGATACTGAACATGGGAGAAATTGAAGATTCATGAGGTAAATTTTACAATCAATTTTCTTCCAGGTATGCATTTTAAAGGTTCATCTTCATCTATTGTTTGATTTTATTTTTCATGATTTATTGCCTATTTATGTTCTATTTATTTTTGTAGGTCTTCATTGATTTGATTTTGGAGACTTGAAACAAGCATACAACTATTTTAAATCTGCAGCATGTTTAGGGAAGTATTAGTTGTTTTGTCAGAATTTGAGGATTCATTATTTTTCCTTATATATTTCATTAAAATTTCTTTTATATTTTCAAATACATTATCGAGAAATTCATTTTGGATTATTATAATATCACAACTCTCTCATGAGAAAGTCACAATAACATCTTCCTTCGATCAAATAATCCAATGGTTAATTGAATTATTGAATGAAGTTTTTATAGAAAGGAAAAATTGAGTTGGGAACTTCTATTTTGAATACTTTAAAATGTCCAATATTGTTGTATTGTTGTATATCATTATCAGGGCATCCTAATTTCGGGACATTTCAAATAAATCATCAATTGAAGTAGTGTGATATCCACTCAATTCCGGACCCGATACCACATTTAATTCTAGTTTTGAAAGATATCGCATTCGTTTATAAATTGCAATTTTAGTTGAAGCGCATGTTTTAAAAGTTCCGATGTCCTGGACCCGATACCACATTTAAATTCACTTTTAAAGGTATCACATCCATTCATAAAGTCACAATTTCAATTGGGACATACATTTAAAAGTTATGATATCCCAGATCTGATATGAGATTGAATCTATTTAATAAAACTATCACATCCGTTCTACATCACACATCGGTGTATCAACAATGTTACATCTCATTTTAAATCATCCGATGAACGATATCTTATCAAGGCCAAAGTCGGTCCCACAAAGATGCCACGCCACATATCAAAAATTGCATATTAGAGGTTTTCAAATAAGATTGCACCAAATATCTCTGATCCTGCAATAGCCCCATCGCCTCCGATCTCTGATAAAACTTTTCACGATATCGCATCCTCCATACCGCATCATCCATCTCATAACATTTGATCATAATTATTCCTAATAGGTAACCTACGATACAAGATCCTCGATATAACTTCCCACTTGTCATATCACAATTTTTATATCGCGAAATACAATCAGTTGTTCTCCTTTTGGACACCCGATATTGAAACTCTAATAAAAGACCTATGATATACATTTTTTCTCGTATATTTAATCAAGGCCTATTGGAAGTTCATAATATCGCATGTTTGAAAAAATACAACTATAATATTTCCCCGATACTTTTATCTGATAACACTCATATGTGCAGAAACTCGGAAATTTGCGTTATGGGTAAATATTCATATTCTGTCTCTCATCGGTACAACTGGAATCAGATGGTTACGCTCATTATAAAACTCAGATTTTCTACAAATGGAGGAAATTTTTGCACAAAACGCTTACAACAAATGATCTTTTCTATGAGTTTATATATGCGTGTTCCAAATATTCAAATTGCAAATATAACGTTGAACCAGTGTGTTATCACTTAGAACTAAAATTTTGATGCATATGATTTTCTAGCCTAGCCCGATGAAGGTCCTTGTTAGTTTAATTTCGTTTTAATTTTTTTTTCCCCTAGGATTTGGAGTTTTAAAGAGTTTTTTAACTCAAGTCATTCTCAACTCCCATTGGTTCTCCTCCACCCATCATTGTTCTATAGCCACATCTTGTTTTATCTGAGTCATCGTGTCTTTTAGTAATTTCCCAGCATAATTCCCATTCGCCAATTTCGCAGCGCAATCATGATTAAACAGTTTCGCAGCGCAATCATGATTAAGCAGTTTCGCAGCGCATCATGATTAAGCAGTTTCGCAGCGCATCATTAAAATTTAAAACTAACAGCGCTGCGAAATCATGGATTCGTACTTCCGCAGCGAATCTTTCCCGAAATATCAAGTCCGTTAGGTGAGTCATCAGCCATGTCTTCTCATGTCAGTTCATATATCTCTCCTATCACGTTTTAACGCTCATTGCCACTATCACCACCACTAGATCTGTTGATACGCATGTATTATCATTCCCAAAAAAAATTTCACCGTGCATAAGCCTTAATGATGGCCGTAAGTCTTGCATGAAGGACAAATCTGCAAGATTATGTCTTGAAAGGTTTTAAGCGGAAAGTTTAAATTTCAAGCGAGGCTGATAATCAAGCGAGGCTGAATTCAAAAAAGAAGCTGAATCACAACTCAACCGGAGCTGGTAGTCTTTGTGTGCGAAGATTTGGAAGAATCCATGGAGAAAAAAGAGCACAGATCTGGTAAACCTCTAAGGACTGAACCCGAGGGCCTGGATATAACGCTGAGAGATGAAGGGGTGAAGAAAGCGTTTAAAAACGCCGGGTGCTGGAACTTTTGCAAAAAATTACAAGGGGGTCATGCGCAGGTAACTAAAGAATTTGCACTAAACTTCACTGGTTTGAATTCAAAGGTAGCTATGTTAGAAGTGCAGGTTTCTCCAGAAGCAATATCTGCTGTGACAGAGATCCCAAGAGGACAAGAGGAATGGTTTAAAAATTTTAAATTTGACATGAATCCTTGTAAGGAGTTTTTAAAGGATGCATATGTAAATGAAGATTTGAGTAGGGGAGTGCCCAGGAATTATGTCAAAGAACATTATGCTCTCTTACTCACCTGCATACAGAAATATTTGACTTGTGAAGGGAGATATAACAAGGTTTATTCTTACCATTTCAAACTGCTTTTGCATTTCACTGGGAAAGTCTCCATAGACCTACCTTTTTATTTGTTCCGTAGCTTGAGTAAGATGTGTGATAAAGTTCAGCTGAGAAAAGAGGATTCTGAAACCTCTTTGTTTCATCATGGTTTGATCAAGCTGCTGGTTTTAGATGGCCTCCAAAAGATAGACAGAGACTGGAATTCTTTTATTTTTATGGCTGGATTCCAAAGCAAGACTGGCCTCACTCCACAACCGGCCAGAGATTTTACAATAGCTGAGCTCCAAAAAGAGGCAAGAGCTAAAAGGGTTCCAAAGTCACAGCTAAGAAAACCAGTGAAGCCTCTCATCATCCAAGATCAACCTCAGCAAACAACTAAGGAAAAGGCTCAGGGTAAGAAGACTATACCTGAAACAAGCACATCTGAAGCAGTCTCAAGGGTAAGAACAAGAAGTCAAATAAATAAGGAAAAAGGTAAAGCTGTAGCAGTTGAAGAGAGCCCAGTGTCCAAGGAAAATCTGAATGATTTATTACAGGCCATTGAATTCGAGCAGTCTCTACCAGTCCAAATTGAATTGATGCAGTCAGAGCAAGAAGGTACCAAGAAATCCAAGGCTTCAAAAAGGCTTAAATTTGATAAGCCAGCTGAAGAATTCATTTTTAAACCTAGAAGACCTATGACAAGGAGGTTCCAACAAGTACAGGAAGCACTGCCGAGAACAGAGGAAACAGGGGAAGGAACACAAAAAGACATGGGCAAAACAGTCATTGCATCTCAAGAAGATAATATAGCAGCCATACAGAGACAATTAGAGTCAGCCAAGTATGAGATTGCTAAACTGAAGAAGGCCGCTAGAAAGCATGCAGCCATACATGCAAAATATTATAAAACCTTATGGGAAGGAAATGAAGTTGTAAAAGCTCAGTTGAATTCAGTGGTTGATGGCCACGAACAATTTCACACCTGGACAGTACCAGCCATCAAAGAAGCCAGGTATATCAGAAGGATTAATATGCAACTGAGAGCTGGGAATAGAGCTATGAGGAAACAAATTGAAGATTTGAAGACACAGCTGAGCCGGCTGCCTGCTAAATGAGTTTTTTCACTTCAAGTAAGGTTTTGTTTCAAATTTTTGACAAATTTGCTTAATCTTATTTCTCTGAGGAAATATAAATCCCTGTTCAACATGTGGAAACTCGAAGGGAGTTTTTGGCAATCAAATATTCGGTTGATAAAGATCTCGGGTCAAAGGCAAACTGTTTCAAATAATTTAGCAGTTTCGTAGCGCGCTACGAAACTGCTGAAGATGTTGTTTTTAACGCAAATCAAGTAGTTTGAATTAGAAGCGGGAATTTTGAAAGGGAAATGGCTAAAAGGCGTACAAGACATCAGCTGGAGCAAACAACAGCCAATCAGGTCAAGACAGATGGATGTTTAAAAGGATTGAATATTCAAATCCAATTTTGAAATTTTGTCATAAAACCCCTTTATCACAGTTCAAAATATATCAAACGATTTGCCTGCAAGGAATTTTTGCCTGTACACATGTTCATGAAAAGAGCTTACAATGCATCAAGGACGTGGCAGTCTTCCACATCTTGGGTAATTAAAAGCTAAAGAACATGCTTCTGTGCATTCGAAGATTTTGGAAAAAACTGAAGCCGAGAAGCAAGGGTAACCTCCAAATATCTCTGAGCAGTTAAAAAGTTTCAACATTCCAGGTCAACATGGGGCATTAAATACCCATCTCAGCCATTTCAGCCAAACTGAAAGAGGACCAGGTGTCAAAGAACGAGGAGAAGCCATCATGCATACAATATGGAGTTAGAGTCATAGTAGATTTAGAACTCTAAAAAAGCTCCAGTCAGCACTTTATTGTATTTATTAGTTAATTAAATAGTTGATAGGTGTCATTAGAGGTAGTTATCGAATTCCCCTCATGCTGGAGGAGGAATCTCGATTAGTTAAAATAAAAACTCTATATATAGCTGAAAGAGCAATGTAATTGGGGTTGGAAAATTTTATAACACAGCTTGTATTTGGCTTATGTAAAGACAGAGTTTCAGTAATATAATTTGGCTTTACTTCTCAGGATTCATGAAGGATTTCTATGTTCAGAATGTGTGATCTTGTCCTTTCCTAAATCTTTTACAGTTGTATAAATGCATAATCACTCAGAATTCACTGATTGTGCTCTGATTTCCTGTATGCATCTTTAAACTGTGGTTTCATATGAGTTATATTCTGAATATTTAAATGCTGAATGCCCTGACTTCTATGAAAAGTCAAGATCCTTGTTTATTGAGGTGTTGTTAACTCCATAGGCCCAATGGAAACTTGTTTAATGTTTTTCCAGCATCTGTCTTTGTCACAGTTATTTCACAAAGAGTTAGCCATCTTATCTTAATCCAAATCATTAACCCATCTAGAGAGAGCCCTCTCAGGTTGAGGAGGCTAAGCCTCAGCCTAAAGTAGGTTTGAAACAGTTACTTGAAGTCTTCCTGGTCTGCAGCCTTCCAGGGTCTGATTTTGAGATAACACAGTGCATCACAATTACCAAATTGTTTCCCTTTAGTCATATTCATTTTTTCCAAAGGGACTCAAAGCCTCTAATTGGTGAAATTTGAAATCCTAATCTGCTACTTAACATTTTTCTAAAATTTTCTCAAGATTTCAAATTGGTAGACTCTTGGATTTGTATTATATCAGAAGCATTTAAAAACAAAGTCTAGGATTTACTTCTTTGAGCCTCACATATCCTTTTACCACTATCATATCCATTACATCTATCAAATGAAAAATTCACTATGATGACATGAAGTCTTGTTCCATTATCTTTGAATATGTATGCTAATTTCATGTTATCATATTGACTTAAAACTTGGATGTGTTTCAATCATAACTTTGTGAAATCCAAGAATTCAATCATAGGGATGAATTTATGACTGAAGGGATATATATATTTTTCATGATATACGCACATGGAACTCTTTTACTCTTCTCGGAAATCTTCTTGGTTAATGAAATATTTCATCACCTGTGGTTCATTTAAATTTTTTCCTTTGATTCGTTATTGGATGCACATTTTATTATATCAATAATCTTTTAGTGAGAATATTCATTTACTACAAAGGCACTCTTGAGCATCCACTATGGTAATGTAGCAATTCGTAGCAAATTTGGAATTCATAAAGATAATAGATCATGATTAATTCATTTGGAATTCTCTTTTATTTCGAATTTTGATATTCACCCCATACTTATCATTTAAAGATTCAAATCATCTTCATATATATAATTAATATATTATTTGGGATTTCGAATCAACTTCAATATAATGGGGCTAATACAAACTCAAAATAAAGAAACGAAAGAGAGAATTTATCACTATGATTTATTAAAGAGCATATTTACATTGTCATCTCTGATCAATTCAGTTCTTCAGATTCCTAGAACATGAAAAATTGTGTTCTTCTAGTTTGTTTCTTGTTTTACATTAGATTTAATAAGTGATGATTGTGGGTCAATAGGATTTCAGTCAATTCAACTTCTTCATCCTTTTAATTCTAATTAAAGGAATAAGCTATCTTTTGTTGGAGAAAGTGATACCTCTCAGGTAAGATTGAATGCAATTCTCCAAATATAAGTTCCATGTGCCCACTTTTATTTAGTTACTTTTGGTTTCAATTTCGATTTTGATTTTTGCTGATATAAAACTTTGTTTTGCAGCTCCTCATAAAACTTCTCACGCTTCCACCATATCAGATTTGGAATTCACTCTACTTTGTTCAGTAATGATCCTCATCGAATCAGCTACACTAGGGAGTTTCTGAACCTTTAGTTTATTTCTTTAAGCATTTCTTTTCTTATAAAATGATTAAGATGATGCTTTGAAACAAAACAATTGACACGAGACATAAATTTTTTCATTGTTGTTGAATTTTATCATCACTACTATCAAAAACCAAAACACTTATAACTCTACAAGATAAAATTTATCTAAATCTCAACAAAAGAAGGAACATTCACATGATTATTTTCTTTTACTTTATCTCGTTGAGACATTGGTATAAACTGTCTTGTTGGAGTTTATCTTTTAAAAATTTGGATTTTTCTTTCACCTTTCACCTTCTTCATTTTTATTTTTGATTGCTGATTTCTTTTCTTACTTTAGCTTAGGAATTCTTTTTCTTTTCTTTTCAGTTTTGTTTTGATTTTGGTGACTCTGCCATGATATATGTGAAAGGACCTTTCTTGTTCAACAATGGTTGACATACAGGGGGAAATCTTAACTCTGCCTATATCAGTGAATTTCATTTATCATTAAAGGCATATCCTTATGGAACCATAATTCCTCTTGCTTTAAATATTTTTCATGGAGGAACACACATCCTTTCTAGGTGATTGAGTTTACTTTTTCAAGGAAAGAATTGATTTGAGTTTAACACAATGAATCCCTCCCACCCCTCCACATAAAAGCCTTTGATTGATAGCTGCAGGGAAAGAATTTGGAGAAAACATTATGAAAGTATTATGTCCATTAAACATAAATCTTTATTACATCATAAATTACAAGCTTTCAAACACACTTATCAAAAGGGTAATTAAAGAGGAAGCATGAGAAATACAAATAAACCCATCGGGGCTATTAACACTCGTTGGCAGCGGGAATAGGCTTGTATGGCATAAAAGACAACTCCACCGAGGTATTGTTCAAGCTCACTGGCAGCGAAGTGATGTCAAAGACAATCATAAAATTGATATATGCTTTATCAAAAACTCCTATGTCTACCTTCTTCTATTATTATATGAGATAGTTTTAAAACAAATTTTCCCAAATTTGGATTCATAACTTTTACTCTAGTCTTCTTTGAGTACTTATATTTACAGACTCATATTGCTTAATCTATTTTATGTGGGACTTATGGAAATATTTTACTCTTAGACGATTTCGTAAACTCCATTATTTTAACCTTTGGATAAATTAAAGTTCATTATCTTTAACTAGAGATAACTGGTTCTTCCCAGTGTGTTACCATTGTTGTAGGGAAAACCCAACACCCCCCATTACTTGAAGTAATAGGGACCCTTTCCATTAATTTTTGAATACGCATCTTTTATGATTTTCATTTAAGTTAATTGTCTTA
Organism: Pinus tabuliformis; assembly: GCA_031772625.1. Lineage (NCBI taxonomy): Eukaryota > Viridiplantae > Streptophyta > Pinopsida > Pinales > Pinaceae > Pinus > Pinus tabuliformis. The sequence goes on along the minus strand of CM062819.1, from coordinate 709,862,743 downwards.
CAATTTTTTCATTTTTTCATTTTCGTTGGATTTTTGTTTTAATGGTTTCGTTGACTTTGACTTTTCACAAGCTTTCCATCAATACTTGTTTCAATTCATTTGGTCAACCGGTTTGTAAATGACACTCCTTCGAAGTTTGATCGTTTTCTCGCCTAGACTAAAAATGTAAATAAATGTATAAATTTTTTATTTTTCGTAGTTAATTAAGTTCAATAGTCATTCATTGTAAATATTAACTCTTATTTAGTTTTTACTAATATTTTTTCTTTTTTTTTTTACTAATTGTCCTAGAAAATGGCCCAACTAAGTTATACAACAGATAAAAATGCGTTTCGAGATCTTGGTAATTTAATCCAATTTATTTTTTTAATACAAATTGCCAAACTTGAAATCTCACAATTACAAAGTGACTATAGTTCAATTTATAAAATTGTTAATTCATGTGAGCTCCACACATATTTATTAATTTAATAGCCCCCAAAACCAAGCTCACAAAAAAATTATCCCAAAAATCTTATCACAAAAATATCATCACAAAAAGTTTTATCGCAAAAAAATCTCATCGCAAAAATCTTATCGCGTGAGCTTTAACCTTTAACATTTCAAAAAATGTGATGTGATGACAATCTTATGGCCGATGCCATAATGATATGGACTTTGACTTTTGTTTTGTTTTCAAAATCGTTTGAAACGAATGGGAGTGAATATATATATATATATATATATGTTAATATATTAGTATAACTTATATATTAAATATTAATAATTTATTTTTATTAAATTAATTTTAATATAATTAAATTAATTAATATTTAATATATAACTAATTTAATTTAATTAAAATAATGGTATATATTTAGCTAATTAAATAGTGAAAAAGACTTAATAATATAGTTATAATTAATTGTTATTAATTAATTAACAATAACAATTTAATTTAGAAATAGAATTTAATAAATAAATTCAGATTTGTACTCAAGGAACAGAATTTTGTCAATTTTAGTATACCAATTTTAGAAGCTCATAAATGGAGTTTTACTTGGCCAAATGAGGCCCAAGACAGCTCATTGGAAAGATAAAATTGTAGAGAATATTTATGAAGTTGTTTCATTTCCAAGTTTGATCATTTATGGCATCTAAAAGCCAACATAAGATCAAACTCTGAAGTTTTAACAAAATCAATTTTCTGAGTTTTATTCTCTTCATTCTTATTTGCCCACGACTTCTTTTGAGTGTAGACTCATTCGCCAATAATCTCCTTGGATAATTAAATCATCACATGCATAAATATAAAGCTCAGTTTTCCTTTTCAATTATTTATTTAATTGAATTTGATTGGATTTCTTTTAATCCCAAATTTAGCATTTTGATTTTATTTTTGTATTTTAATTTGTTTTGATCTGTTTTGCAGGAAAACAGTTGAAGGGATAAAGAGAAAATAATCTCAATCAATGAGAAAATTCTATCAATAGAAGAATGTAATTTTGAGTCAATGAAAATTGATTAAGCATATTTCTTCTTCAACAAACTTTATTGTTAAGATTTTTTTTGAAACTATTATAAATAACAGATTGTAGAATGTAAAAGGGGCTTCTCTTTGCAATTCTAGAATTCTAAATGCACTTCTGTAATATGAATTTAGAGTTGTAGGTCGGAGGAGAGAAAATCTCAGATCTGGCAATTATTGAGAATTTTTCTTTTGCATTCTGAATTATGTATGATGGGGAGAGTTTGCACTTCTGTAGCTCTTGTTGTAACAACAAAAGTTCGAGCAATGTAAAAGACTGTTGGATACCAGAGCCAGAGAAATGGATTCATAAATTGGTATTTATAATACCAATGTTTTAAATACTAGTTTTATTTTATGATGGCGGGAATGTGTCATTTTATTCATATTTGCGCACTATTGTCAGTATGAGTAATTTGTCTCAATCATATGTTATTATTTATCTTTGTTCTTATGGGTTGAATTCTCATTTCTGAATAACTATTTACTTAGAAATATTTTAATACTAGTTTAACAAATATTGATATGGTGTGAACTACTTCCTCATATCATTGTTTAATTATTCGAATTACTGATTAAACAATCAATATCATTTTGTGAACTTCTTCCTAAATGTTGTTGGTTTATTATTTTAGTTAAGAGGCCTATGAATAGACTATGTTTTGGTATACATAATGTCAGTTAATTAAACTACTTTATTAGCTTGATATTCATTATAAGCCAGACATATTTAAATCCCAATCATTTAAATATCTTTCTCTTAGTTGGGTTAGATCTATATCTGCTTAATTGAGATAGGATTATGATTTAGTTCATTTTCCTTGCATTATAGAATACGTTTACATTTATATTTAATTTTACATTCTTATAAGTCCTCTTCCCGAAGAGGAAAAATTTAGTTGTGGCTTGGTTGAGCCCTAGATCAGCTTAAGGATCACTTTATTTCCTGATCAGTAAGAGGTTTGATCTGATGTCTCTTCTCCATTGGTGAATGAAAGTCACATTGTAAGCCATTTTGGATATTAGGAGAAGGTAACTGGATCTAGTTGAACCCGTTGGAACCACCATTCCAAACGGGAAAAAAGTTTTTTTAAGGTCCGGACCAGGTGGTCATCCCCCATGTTGTTGCAGTGAATTTTGAGGCTTCAACAAGTACTAAGGCAAGAAAATAATTCCGTTCAAAAATTTCCAGTGAAAATGGAATTCTATCACTTACAATAATCTTTGGGTTTCCATAAAGCTTTTGAATTGTTTCCATAAATGCAATAACAACCATATTGGCTTTAAAAGGATGAGATAATGCAAAATAGTGTGCATACTTGGTAAGTCTATCAACTACCACCATGATGACACTCTTTCCTTCAGACTTGGGTAAACCTATGATAAAATCCATTGGGACCTCCTCCCAATGTTGACTTGGAATGAATAAAGGTCTCGGGGTCTTAATTGTCTCAACTTTATTTTGTTGGAAAACCAAACATTCTGCCACAAACTTCTGAATATCAGATTTAAGGCCATCCCCAAAAAATTCCTTCTTGACCCTGTGGTAAGTTTTTAAAAATTCTGGGTGCCCTCCTAAGGGAAACGATTGCAATTGTGGAAATAATACTAAGAGGGGGGGTGAATCAGTATTAGCTATTTAAAAATTTTAATTTCCATAAACAAATTGATATACACTAATTCTGTTAATTAAACCTGCGTATATACACAACTGTGTTTAGAAAAACCCGCGTATATCTTGCAGACTTCTAATTCAGTTAGTTGATCTTATTCTGTGTATCAGAACCATACAAATAGTAATCAAGTGCAGTAAACAGTATAGGCAATCACACACATGAATACAAGATATAAGGTGGAAACCCAATGTGGGTGAAAACCACTTGCTGCAATTCGTCTCTATCTTATTTTAATAAGAAACTTCCTTTTTACAATATTTCTGTACTGGTGCAGTTTTATATCAGTACACAGACTTCTACCTGCAGAAGGCTACACCCTTCTCTCGTTCTCTAGCTTCTCCTGGAAGGGAGCTACAACCCCCTTAGATCTTATACTAGCTAATGTACTAGTACGTAGGTGCTGACCTACAGAAGGCTACAACCTTCTCTTTTCTTCTAGGGACCACATTTCATTAATTTTCAGACTGGATCCATCAATAACATCAATAAAACATCAAATATATCTGCATCAACCAATCTACCTTTGCACCAACTAAAACTAAATCAAACAATCACTTCTCTGAATGTTGTAACCAGAATACAGTAATAGTAACCAAAAACCAATCCTGAACCCAGAACACTGCAGCAATAAACAAAAGTAGCTAAAACATATTTTATGAGACGTACGCTACTTCAATATGTAGAACCTGCGTGCATACGTTGTTATATTAAGGCAAACCTACATATATGATGTTTTCAATTACCGAATCAGTGTGTATACGCACCTTTGATATGCTAAACTTGTGTACAGATCTATAAAAGATAATTTACCCTTTTCAATTATTCAGAAATCAGTCATACCTAGATCATCAGATTTATAGATCAAGTCATGTGCCAAATATAACAGATCAAAATCACACAAAGATACTTCTCTTCAAGCCTTAAGATTTTGACCCATCAATAGAACCCATCCTTTTTCTAGCGCTCAGGTTCCTCCTTGATTCAGATCCAGCTATGCACCATAACCCAATGACCAGTATTCTAGATCTTGTTCTTCATAAGATATCCAATACTTAAGTGCCTTTGCCTAATGATCTCCTCCTCCTTTTATATTCTTAGGCCTTACTCAATACCATGATCAAAAACCACTTAGAACCAATACCTGGGTCCAAATACCTGGGTTCAACACTTTAGACGAGATACCATGGTCCAAAACCATAGGTCCAAATACCAAGGACCAAAAACAAGTTTTCCCAAATGTAGGGCTTTTCCTTGCATGAAAGTGTGTGCATACACATACGTGCCTTTTGATCGGTGATCCCGCATGTATATGCGGCTTGATTAAGTGGAACCTACATATATCTCGTTTTCCTTCATTCTGAGAGCCTGAACTATGATCTATCATCTGAGTGAGCTGCCATCAAGGACAACACCTGTGCCATAGTGCCAAACCTGTGTCATAGTGTCAACAATCTCGCCCTTTGGACTTGATGGCAACCCCAAGTCACTCTCCCTCTTTGTCGTCAAGGGAAAAGGGTTATGCTCCCCCTGAGTACATGGTGAAATCTCTGATCTGCTGAGCTGTCCATGCTCCCCCTGACTATAATCAAGATCTGCAAAAAGATGTTCTACAAGAAAAATGCGACTCTATACATCATAAATGACTTTCATATCACCAAAGACTTATACATACATCCATCTCCCAACCAAGTGGGGATATACCAAAAGTTTATACATGATAAAACAAGAACATGACATCATCCATCCCAGGCATAGTGGGGAAACAAAATAGGTCATTACATGACCTTAATAATAAAAGATATACATGACATAGAGAAAAAATATGATAGTCATCAACAGCTATCATCAGTAGCATCTGTCAATCACCATCCAGACCAGCAACCATGATCTCCCTCTGCACCTGTTCCACCTGAATCAGAAACACCTTTGAAATTGTACAAAGATAATGCCAACAATTAGAAGTATATGCTCCCCCTAAACCTGTGCCAGATGATCACTGTCAGAACCAAATTAGACTCTTTTCATCCTGAGTCTAGCCCACTGATATTCTTCAACCAACATATACGCGACTGTATCCACAGAAACTGGCATATGTATGCGGATACTCTTCATGAAACTTGCGTACAACCACTGTCTTTTGAAACAGATAAGTGTCAACAGCAAGATGATGCATCAACTACTCCCAGTTTCTGTTTGAGGTATTCAAATGTCTCTTTGGGCAGTGGTTTGGTAAATATATCAGCAACCTGGTCTTGGAGGGAACATACTCCAATTTGACTTTTTGTTAAAGCAGTTGTTCCCGAAGAAAATGATATTTGATAGGTATATGCTTGGTCTTGGAATGCATGACAGGATTCTTTGAAACGCTGATTGCACTTGTATTATCACATAGAATGGAGATGTGTAGAGTACAAGTGATTTGAATGTCTTGCAATGTTTGCATCATCCAAAGGAGTTGTGTAAAACAAGATGCAATAGCCACATATTCTGCTTCAGCTGTAGATAATGCAATTTAACTTTTTTTCTTGCTGAACCAAGACACTAATCTGGAACCCATAAAGAATGCACCACCACTAGTGCTTTTTCTGTCATCCACGCTTCCTGCCCAATCTGCATCTGTATATGCATGAAGTGTGAGATCTGTATCTCTAGGATACCATAAGCCATAGTTTTGAGTTCCTTGAAGATATTTGAAAATCCTTTTAACTGCCTAAAGGTGTGATTCCTTTGGATTTGCCTGAAATCTTCCAACTATTCCCACTGCATGCATGATGTCTAGTCGGGTACCTGTTAGATAGAGCAAACTACCAATCATGGATCTATAGGTTGGTTGATGTACTGCTGCTGATTCATCATTTGCGCTAAGGCTGCATCCTATTACCATAGGGGTACATACTGGTTTCAAATCTTCCATGCCATATTTCTTCAAGATCTGCTTGAGGTACTTGGTTTGTGATAGAAAGATATCGTCTTTGTTTTGTTGGACTTGTAAACCAAGAAAATATGTGAGCTCACAAAGCAGGGACATTTCAAATTATTTCTGCATTACCAAAGCAAAGTTTTGACTCATGGCTTCTTCATTGCTACCAAAGATGATATCATCAACATACACAACAATTATTAGCAATTTATCATTGTCAATTTTTATATATAGATTACTATTTGCTGATCCTTTTGAAAAACCTTGTTGATGGAGGTATTTGTCCAACCAATAATACCAAGCTCTTGGAGCCTGTTTAAGACCGTAGAGAGCCTTTCTGAGTTTGCATACAAGTTTTGGAGCATTTCAAAGGATAAATCCATCTGGTTGCTCAATATACACTTCTTATTCTAAGTCTCCATTTAGAAAGGCAGCTTTTACATCCATTTGATATACTTTGAACTTCTGAAAGCTGGAAAAAGCAAGAAACATTCTTATGGCTTCAAGTCTAGCAATCGGTGCAAAAGTTTTTTCAAAGTCTATACCTTCTTGTTGAGCATACCCTTTATAAACAAGTCTAGCCTTGTTTCTAATAACATCTCCATTTTCATTCAGCTTGTTTTTGAATATCCATTTTGTCCCTATGACATTATTATCATTTGGTCTAGGAACCAACTCCCAAGTGTTATTATTTTCAATCCGCTCAAGTTCTTCATTCACGGCCTTGACCCAGAATTCATCTTTGCATGCTTCACTTACATTTCGTGGTTCAATGGAGGAGAGCAATGCTAGATAGCCTGAAGCTTCTGTAATAGTTCTTCTTGTTTGTACACCTGCTTCTTTCTGCCCCAAAATTTGAGTCTCTGGATGGTTCTTCTGGACGTACCTAGATGGAGTATTTTATTCTACCCTTATCTGTTCTTCTGGTGCCTCATAGGTTTCTTTTTCATCATTAGTTTGATTTGATGTTGAAGGATAGTCCTCATCATCTTCAAAATCTTCGGATTTTACCTGCTTTGAATTGTTTCTTGCTTCATCAACCACCACATCAATACTTTCAACAATTTTTCCAAGTCTTTTATTGTAACACTTATATCCTTTATTTCAGGAGTAGTAACCAAGGAGAATGCCTTGATCTGCTCTAGGTTCAAACTTGCCAAGCTTTTCATCAGTCCTTTTGATGTAACATTTGCTTCCAAAGACTTTGAAGTATTTTACAGTAGGCGTATTACCATACCAAAGTTCATGAGGAGTTTGAGTGCTGTTTACCTGGATGTTTGTTTTGTTGAGAATAGTAACGACAGCAAATGCAGCTTCACCCCAGAAGGTTGCAGGAGTTCCAGATTCATCAAGCATAGCATGAGCCATTTTTTGAACTGTTCTATTCATCCTTTCTACCACTCCATTTTGTTGAGGAGTCCTTGCAATAGAGAATTCCCTTCTTATTCCATGTTCTTCACAAAAGTCGAAACATTAATCCGAGGTAAATTCCCCTCCTCGATCAGACCTGAGGCATTTGATTTTGCGATCTAATTCATTTTAAACCAAGGCTTTGAAAGCTTTGAACTTTTCGAAAGCTTCGTATTTATGCTTCAAAAGTCCTATCCAACACATCCTATAAAAATCGTCAATGAACAATATAAAGTATTCTTCTCCACGAGGTGACTTTTTCCTTGATGGACCACATAAATTAGTATGGACAAGTTCATGTGGCTTACTAGCTGATCCTTCCTTCTTAAGGAAATGGGTTCCGGTTTGCCTACCAAACTGACATGATTTGCATATTGTATTGTTTGGAATTCTGATGTCAGGAAGATCGCGAATGGCTTGATATTTTCATGCTTTCCTTATCTGAGGGAAGCTTAGATGCCCCAATATTTTGTGCCATAGTCAGTTTTCATCATTTTTGCTTAGATAACATTGTTGATGTCCTCCCTTGATTATGTATAAATTATTTGGAGTTCTTATGCCTTTGATCACTATTTCTCCTGTATCAATATCACGAACAATACATCCATTTGATCGAAATACTACCTCATTTCTTTGATCACACATTTGACTAACACTCAATAGATTATACTTTAAGCCATCAACATACATAACATTTCCTGCTTTGACCTTTTCTTTTAAAAAAACAGAGCCTTTACCTTTTATGAGTGTAGGGGTGTCATTTCCAAATGAGACCTTCCTTTCCTTTTCTAAGGCACTATATGACTGAAGTTTTCTTTATCACCTGTCATATGTTTCGAGCATCCACTGTCAATGTACCACTGGTTTTCCTGTCCTTCCGCATATAAGGCTATGCCACATCTTTCTGGTTGAGCTTCTTTATTTCTCCATTTTTTGGGACCCAATGAAGCTTGCTCCTTCTGAGATGTTTGTTGAAACTTACTCCTACATTCAGAATCTTCATTACCGAAGTTGTTACAAATAGAGCATTCTATTTCATTTTCAAGTGCAGAAAAGTTATTGTAGGTCCTCTTGATGATCCCGGTCACACTCCTTTGATTTCATGCTTCTCTAATCATGATGGTCCTGTAGGCAACACACTAAGCAGCTTTGTGTCCAAAGTTATGACATGAGAAACATTGGCCATTAAAGAAATTCCTGCGATTATCAAATCTACCGACCAGGTGATTATAGTTTCCATTGACATTCATTCTTGAGGCTAATTGAGAATGATTTACCTACGGTTGGTTGTAGCTTCTGTTCATCCTTGAAGTAGATTGACCCTGATTTACCTGGTGATCCGTTTATGCTTTTGCTGACGATTGTCGACCTGTTCACTTCTCCTTGCTGCATCAAGATAACTTTTGGAGGTGGATGGCTTCTGTGCTTGAGATGCTTCTTCAGTATATCCAAGACCTGTCTTGATTAGAGGAGAATGCTGCACTTTGATAATCTCATCTAAAGTTTCAGATCCTTTAGCAAATCTAAGATTAAGAGCTTTTGTTTTCTCAATATCTTTTCTAAGTCCCACAATTTCACATTCTAACTTTTCATTGTGTTTTTCTCTTTCAGCAAGTTGGAATGTCAGAGTGTCTATAATCATACTCTTTTCTTCTAAACAGATTTTAAGTTTAGAAATTTCTTCATAGAGATCATATTCATCTATAGCATCCAAGAAATCATCATCTTCAAAAGCCATCAAAAGTCTATAATCATTACCATGTTCATCTTCATCACTATTTGAAAACCCATCGCTGTCTTCATGTGTATAATAGCTCTTTTTACTTACATTCTGTTTTTTGTTCCATTTAACTGGTTCCTTACCTTTATCAAGCTTATCTTTACGAGGACATTTGGCTGCATAGTGATCAACTTTCTACAAGCAAAGCATTTGAAAGGTAGCTTACCTGTGAACCTTCCAGAACCCCTTTGAAGGTTTTTGACAAAGTTTGATTCTTCCTCCCCTTCTGATGTATGTCCTAACTCATTGTATTCTCCTTTTCCTAAAGCTTTGAATGTGGCTTCTCTCATGTCTGATGCACCCCCTTTTCTCATTTTGAAAGCAATTAGGATTCTGTGCAGTTGTGACATGGTAATACTCTGAAGATTTTGCTTTTCTTCTATGGCAGAAACCTTTGATTCAAACTTAGAGGACAAAGATCTTAGAACCTTTTCAACTAAAGTGACTTCTTTTATCTCTTCACCCAAGTTTTTCATGCGATTAACAATCTCATCTATACGTAAGAAATAATTAGCCACACTTTCATCATTTTTCATTCTGAGAGTTTCATATTGAATTCTGAGAGATTGTAGTTTTGCACGTTTTACCTTATCGTCTCCTTCATAGCTTAGAACGATCTTGTCCCATATTTCTTTGGTGGTTTTGAGCTGCATAACCTTGACGAATTCTGATTGAGATAGACTCCCCAATAGAGTATTGACAACCTTTGCATTTGTTTCATACTGCTTTTTACCAACCGTATCTGTAGGAGTTGCTGATGGAAATGTGTATCCTCCTTCCACGATATCCCAAACTTCTGTACCAAGAGATTGAAGATAGGTTGTGATTCTTACCTTCCAATAGACGAAGTTGCTCCCATCAAAGATTGGTGGCCTGATCGATGCCTCTTTTTCGTAGTTTCTCATGGTGATAGATCTTCCTTCAAGCGATCAAGCTTCTTCTAAAGGACCTACTCTGATACCAATTGTTGGAAATGATACTGAGAGGGGGGGGGTGAATCAGTATTTTCTATTTAAAAATTTTCATTTCCATAAACAAATTGATATACGCTACTTCTGTTAATTAAACCTGCGTATATACGCAATTGTGTTTAGAGAAACCCGCGTATATCTTGCAGACTTCTAATTTAGTTAGCTGATCTTATTCTATGTATCAGAACCATACAAACAGTAATCAAGTGCAGTAAACAGTACAGGCAATCACACATATGAACACAAGATATAAGGTGGAAACCCAATGTGGGTGAAAACCACTTGTCGCAATTCATCTCTATCTTCTTTTAATAAGAAACTTCCTTTTTACAATATTTCTATTCTGGTGTAGTCTTATACCAGTACGCATGCTTTTACCTGCAGAAGGCTACAACCTTCTCCAGCTTCTCCTGGAAGGGAGCTAGAACCCCCTTAGCTCTTGTACTAGCTGATGTACTAGTATGTAGGTGCTGACCTACAAAAGGCTACAACCTTCTCTTTTCTTCCAGGGACCACGTTTCATTAATTTTCAGACTGGATCCATCAATAACATCAATCAAACATCAAACATATCTGCATCAACCAATCTCCCTTTGCACCAACTAAAAATGAATCAAACAATCACTTCTCTGAATGTTGTAACAAGAATTACAGTAACAGTAACCAAAAACCAATCCTGAACCAGAACACTGCAGCAATAAAGAGAAGTAGCTAAAACATATTTTATGAGACGTACACTACTTCAATATGTAGAACCTGCGTGCATACGCTGTTATATTAAGGCAAACCTGCATATACGCGCCTTTGATATGCTGAACCTGCGTACAGATCTATAAAAGATAATTTACCCTTTTCAATTATTCAGACATTAGTCATACCCAGATCATCAGATTTATAGATCAAGTCATGTGTCAAATATAACAGATCAAAATCACACAAAGATACTTCTCTTCAAGCCTTAAGATCTTGACCCATTAATAGAACTCATCCTTTTTCTAGTGCTCAGGTTCCTCCTTGATTCAGATCCAGCTATGCACCATAACCCAATAACCAGTATTCTAGATCTTGTTCTTCATAAGATATCCAATACTTAAGTGCCTTTGCCTAATGATCTCCTCCTCCTTTTATAGTCTTAGGCCTTACTCAATACCATGATAAAAAACCACTTAGAACCAATACCTAGGTTCAACATTTCAGATGAGATACCATGGTCAAAAACCATAGGTCCAAATACCAAGGACCAAAAACAAGTTTTCCCACATGTACGCGCTTTTCCTTGCATGAAAGTGCGTGCATATGCATACGTGCCTTTTGATCGGTGATCCTGCGTGTATACGTGGCTTGATTAAGAGGAACCTGCATATATCTCGTTTTCCTTTATTCTAAGAGCCTGAACTGTGATCTGTCATCTGAGTGAGTTGCCATCAAGGACAACATTTGTGCCATAGTGCCAAACCTATGTCATAGTGCCAACATGCAATTCCAGAAGAATTTTTTGTTTGAGTTGGGAATTCTTACAAGGATATAAGTGATCTTTATACCATAATGAATCATTTTTCTAGTTGAATGCATCAGATGTACTAGGATCTTGATGCAATTTCTAAATGAGTGTCCATGCCTCTTCATCATTCTTCCATTTATCCTTTGCTTCTGTTATCCACTCGGGTTGGATAATAGAAATGGAGCAAAGCAATGTTTCCACATCCTCATCCTTTCTTGATAGTACATCTGCAACAACATTTTGCTTTCCTTTTTTGTAGATGATTTCAAAGTCATAACCCAACATCTTTGTGACCCATTTTTCCTGCTCTTCTGAAGATAATATTTGTTCCAAAAAGTATTTAAGACTATCATGATTTGTTTTTACCTTGAAGTTTCTTCTCATTGGGTAAGGTCATCATTGCTTTAGTGCATGTAGTATTGCCAACATTTCCTTCTCATATATAGGTTCGTGTAAATAATTTCCTTTAATTGGATGAATTTCAAAAGTAATGGGTCTTCCTTCTTGCATCAAAACAACACCAATTCCATTTCCTGAAACATCACATTCCAAAATAAAGGTTTTTGTGAAGTCTGGCGTAGCTAAGACCGCTGCGTGGCACATTGCCTCTTTAAGATGTTCAAAGGCCTTAGTTGCTTCTGGAGTCTAGAAAAAATCATCTTTCTTCAATAATGATGTTAGAGGTACCACTATTCTCCCGTAACTATTAATAAACTTGCAATAATACCTTGTCAACCCGAGAAATCCTCGAATATGCTTTATTGTTGTGGGGATTTTCCATTCCTTAATGGCTTTAATTTTGTTAGCGTCTACCTTAACACCCTCATGAGATATAGTATGAACCAAATATTTCACCTTATGTACTGCAAAGAAATATTTGGAGGTTTTTGCATATAATTGTTTCTCTTCCAATAGTTTGAGCACCTAGTCAACATGTTGAACATGATCCTTCCAAGACTTGTTGTATATTAATATATCATCAAAAAATTCTAACACAAATTTTGTAAGGGTTTGAAAGTGGAATTCATCAAACCTTGAAATGTTGAAGGTGCATTAGTAAGTCCAAAAGGCATGACCAACAATTCATGATGACCCTCATGATTTCTGAATGTTGTTTTCAGAATGTCGTCATTCTTAATTCTAATTTGATGATATCTTGAATGAAGATCTAGCTTAGTGAAGTAAATTTCTCCATGTAATTCATCCAACAATTAATCAATAACATGAATGGGAAATTTATATTTAATAGTGAGCTTGTTGAGCTCCATATAATCCGAACACATGCACCATGATTCATCCTTCTTGTGCACCAATACAACTGGAGCAGAGAAATAACTTTGACTAGGTTGAATTATACTTGCCTCTAGAATTTTTGCAGTCACACATTTAATTTCACTCTTTTGGGCATAGGGATATCTATAAGGCCTGATCTTTGGAGGAACACTTCCTGGAATCAAATGAATAGCATGATCATGATCATGAATATTCAAGATACCTTTGGGAGTCTCAAATACCTTGGAATGATTGTCCAAGACTTTTTGGAGATATGGAGAAATATATGTTTTCAATGTTTGAACATCTAGTGAGCATAATTGTGCAATCACGTCTCATTGTTCTTTCTTTAGAGGCTTTGTCATGCCATTAGAGTTGATTATATTTCTTGGTTTCCCTGCAATACCCCTTAATTCAACTTCCTTTCCTTCCTAAAACAAATTCAACAAAATTTCTTGAAAATTAAATTATATCGTCCCCAAAGATTGTAACCATTGGACTCCTAGTACAATATCAACACCACCCATTGGAATGGAAAGAACTGGACTATTCAATACATATTCCACCATGGATAGCTTGATATTATGACACTTCCCAGAGAAATTTATAGTTCCTCCATTTGAAACCATTACTTGCCACTCTAGTGTTGGATATAGGAATCAATTCAATTCCTTGGCTATCTTACAATGAATAAAATGATGGGTACTACCTGAATAATTCAATACTATTACCTTTTTCTTCTTGATATGTCCTTTTATTTTGAGAGTTTGAGGAATGGTAATTTCTGCTAATGAATTAAAATATATGGTCGAATTCTTTTCTTATTTCTCTAGGGTTGGTTCCTGGTGTATATTTCTTTTGACATTTCTTGATCCTTTTCTTCATTCTTTTCACAATCTATGTAAAATAATTTCTTCTCAGCACACTTATGACCTTTAGCATATTTACGTTCACAACTGTAACAAAGTCCTTTTGCCCTTTTTCCTCCAATTGTTGTGGTGTCAACCTTGTAGGTTATGGAAGGCTAGAATTAACAACAATTCCGTCTTTATATTTGTGAGTGGTAGACTTCCTTGTTTACATAATTTTCCTTTCCACTTTTCTTGCCACCCTAAATGCCTTCTCCAAAGAATCAGGTTCCCAAAGGCGAACCTCATGTTGGATTTTATCCTTTAAAGTCCCTATGAAGACATCAATCCTATGCTCCTATGGAATATCATTTACGCCGATATTGAATTTTTGGAAGTCCTCAATGTGCTCTGCCATTGAACCCTTTTGTTTGAGATTTATCAATTGGATAAAGAAGGTGTTTCTCTTTGTATTCTCATAATGTGCTATCATTTCCTTCGTAAAAGTTGACCAAGTGATAAGAGGTTTACGAGAACAAATCCATTTATACCATACAAATTGATTGGATTCTAAATATAAAGATACAATGCATACCTTTTGTGTTTGTTGCACATTATAGAGATCAAAATATTGCTCCATTTGAAGTATCCATGTTACTGGATACTTGCCATCAAAATTCCTCATATTGATCTTTGGAATATGGTGGGTCTTTAATCCAAAGTTAAATTCTATGAAATCATGATTAACATTCCCTTTTTTGTCATCATGATTTTCATGTAATACCTTTTCGCCATTAAGAAGAATTTCTTGTAGCAACTTTGTCAAACCTTCTTTCAAACCTTTCATGTTTACTTTTAAACCATTCTTCAAATATTCCATTTTGCCTTTCATTTTTATTAGATCATGATTAATTCATTTGAAATTCTCTTTTATTTCGAATTTTGATATTCACCCCATACTTATCATTTAAAGATTCAAATCATCTTCATATATATAATTAATATATTCTTTGGTATTTCAAATCAATTTCAATATAATGGGGCTAATACAAAATAAAAAATAAAGAAACAAAAGAGAGAATTTATCACTATGATTTATTAAAGAGCATATTTACATTGTCATCCTTGATAAATTCAGTTCACTTCAGATTCCTGGAACATGAAACATTGTTTTCTTCTAGTTTGTTGTTTGTTTTAGTTTAGATTTAATAAGTGATGATTGTGGGTCAATAAGATTTCAGTGAATTCAACTTCTTCATCCTTTTAATTCTAATTAAAGGAAGAAGTTATCTTTTGTTTGAGAAAATGATATCTCTCAAGTAAGATTGAATGAAATTCTCCAAATGGTAAGTTCCATGTGCCTTTTCATTTATTTACTTTTGGTTTCAGTTTTGTTTTTAGTTTTTGCTGATATAAAACTTTGTTTTCTATCTCCTCATAAAACTTCTCATGCTTCCACCAGATCAGATTTGGAATTCACTCTACTTTGTTCAATAATGATCCTTATCGAATCAGGTACAATAGGGAGTTTCTGAACCTTTACTTTGTTTCTTTAAGAATTTATTTTCTTAGAAAATGGTTAAGATGATGCTTTGAAACAAAACAATTGACACTAGACAGAAATTTTTTCATTGTCGTTGAATTTTATCATCACTTCTATCAGAAACCAAAATGCTTATAACTCTGTAAGATAAAATTTATCTAAATCTCAACAAAAGAAGGAACATTCACATGATTATTTTCTTTTACTTCGTCTCGTTGAGACTTTGGTATAAACTGTTTTTTTGGAGTTTATCTTTTAAAAAATTGGATTTTTCTTTCACCTTTCACCTTCTTCATTTTTTTTTTGATTGCTAATTTCTTTTCTTACTTTAGCTTAGGAATTCTTTTTCTTTTCTTTTTAGTTTTATTTTTATTTTGGTGACGTTGCCATGATATATGTGAAATGACCTTTCTTGTTAAATATTGGATGACATACAGGGGGAAATGTTAACTCTGCCTATATCAGTGAATTTCATTTATCATTAAAGGCATATCCTTATGGAACCATAATTCCTCTTGCTTTAAATCTTTTTCATGGAGGAACACACATCCTTTCTAGGTGATTGAGTTTACTTTTTCAAGGAAAGAATTGATTTGAGTTTAACACAATGAATCCCTCCCACTCCTCCACATAAAAGCCTCTGATTGATAGCTATAGGGAAAGAATTTGGAGCAAACATTATGAAAGTATTATGTCCATTAAACATAAATCTCTATTACCATCCCACCTCTTTCACTCAAATACATCATAAATTACAAGCTTGCAAATACGCTTATCAAAAGGGTGATTAAAGAGGAAGCATGGGAAATACAAGTAAACCCATCAGGGCTATGAATGCTCGCTGGTAGCGGGACTAGGCTTGTATGGCATAAAAGACAACTTCGTCGGGGTATTGTTCAGGCTCGCTGGCAGCGAAGCGATGTCAGAGACAATCATAAAATGAATATATGCTTTATCAAAAACTCCTATCTCTACCTTCTTCTATTATTATATGAGGTAGTTTTAATTTTTTTTTGTCCAAATTTGGATTCATAACTTTTACTCTAGTCTTCCTTGAGTACTTATCTTTATAGACTCATATTATTAATCTATTTTATGTGGGACTTGTGGAAATATTTTACTGTTAGAAGATTTAGTGAACTCCATTATTTTAACCTTTGGATGAAGTAAAGTTCATTATCTTTAAACATAGATAACTGGTTTTTCCCAACGTGTCACCATTGTTGTAAGGAAAACCCAACACCCCCCATTACTTGAAGTAATGGGGACCATTTCCATAAATTATTGGCTAAGCATCTTTTATGATTTTCATTTAAATTAATTGTCTTACATTTTTTTCATTTTTGTTGGATTTCTGTTTTAATTGTTTCGTTGAATCTGAATTTTCACAAGCTTTCCATCGATACTTGTTTCGATTAATTTGGTCAACTGGTTTGTAAATGACACTCCTTTGAAGTTTGATCGTTTTCTCGTATAGACTAAAAATGTAAATAAATGTATAAAATTTCTATTTTTTATACTTAATTAAGTTCAATAGTCATTCATTGTAAATATTAACTCTTATTTAGTTTTTACTAATATTCTTTCATTTTTCACTAACTGTCCTACAAAATTGTTGACACCTAATCATCAGGATTGGGTGAATAAGTGTAACTGATGTAAATAAATAATGGAAAATATGAAGAGTCACCAAGAGATGAAATGAACAGTCTCTCCCTCATGTATATAATAAAGACCAACCTGAATGAATATAACGAATTGATTTTGAGGAGTTACTGCCTGGTCTGACATGGTATCAAAGCCAACTCCCAAAATTAGCTTTTGTGTAACTCTTGGTGTCAGTTTCTTGCCTATTTTGTAGAACTCACACCTCTTCCATGCTCCTGAGGCCTGAACCCACTATCATATGCGTTTTATATTCCCTCTGAACAGTCGGACTGCTCAGTGTAATCGCTGGAATCGCAGTGAAAACTGGAATCACAGTGACGGCTGTGGGATATGAATGCACACCTTTCACCCTATGTGGCTCTGCACTATACTTGATTTGCTTGCACTTGCTTGTTTCCCTCGTTACAGAAAGAATTGAGGGAACAATGCAGCATCAAGGAATGGATATTGTGAGGCAGAAGCTCGTGGTATCACCTCTGCAACGTTGAATGCTGCCATATGCGTGGTTAATACGCTGCCATTGTTGTTCATTAACGTGTAATACCGCTCAACAATCACGGTTAATGCTCTCTGGTATCTACTCTCTATCCCTTACCATCAATATTATTTGAGTGGTGGAACGGTACTAGTGAGCTCGATGTAAATAATTCTTTGTGCTCTGTGTGGTACGCTCCCTGCTTGAATGTGTGCTATCTATGTTAAAAGAATCATCAGTCTTAGGATGTTGCTAAAACATTCACTCGTGGTGATAATATTCGAGTGATTGATTTCTTGATCTGAAGTAGTGGTAAGGCACACCGAGAAAGCTTTGAAGGGGTTCAAATCGAACATACCCATAGGTTGGGATGTAGTGAGAGATACACTATCAAAGATCAGATTTCATGAGAACGATGATGAGCTTGAGACCTATCCAATTCAACACGAGAGTTGACGCCATTGGTCATGTTTCCTAAGTGTGTTGAGAGCAGGATTTGTATACATGCATTAAACATTTTTGGAGACTGCATTAAACATTTTTTTGAAGACTGTGTATGCATGCTCTGAATGCTTTTTATGTGATGCATTGGATTTTTCAATATGAATGTATTGGCTCAGAAATATGTATAGTATCCATGGTGCATGTGTTGAGAAAAGACGTCATTAAAAATCGGTAGAAATATTTTATATGTTGAGCCATATGTGATCGATATATAATGGGCATATAATATATGAAGTGCACGTCAACTTTAGAAAAAAAAAAAAAAATCTATCAGCAGAAGTATTTTTTCTCTCAGCAGATGTATTTTTTCTATCAACAGAAGTATTTTTTTTAGCAGCAGAAGTTTTTCTCTCCACAAAAGAACATTTTTTGCCAGCAGAAGTATTTTTATAGCACACAGATTTTACAATGCATTCAATCATATCCATTGTGGGAATAGTTCTCAATGGCAAGGAGAACTATCCTGAGTGGTCCCGGATGATAAAACACACCGTCATTTTCAATGAGTTGTGGAAAGGAGTGTGTGTTGGAGACGGAGACAAAGAGCCAGAACAGCCTACCTCAGATAAAGAGTTCGTCATTTGGGAAAATAAGAACAACAAAGCCTGTGCATTAATTGCAACATCTGTAAGTGAAGAGGCGAGTCACCATATTTCACCATTTTCAACTGCTTTTGAAGCCTTACAAAAGTTGAAAGAACTCTATGACTCACATTTTGCACTTGAATTTGTTCAACTCATGATTAAAATTTTCACTTGTTCAACTCATGATTAAAATCTTCACTCTTGAATTGCAAAATAATGATCCTCTTGCTCTTGCATCCGAAGTAAAATCTATAATGCATGATATCAAAGCCACTAAGGTTGAATTGGATATTCCTCTTATCGCTTTTCTCAAAGCACTTTATCCTACTTACTCCAATTATCTTGAGTCATTGCAAGCAAATGGAAATCTCAAAGATATTACCTTTGACTCCCTTGTGACAAAATTTGTTGAAAGAGAGAAAGCTTTTGGAAAGAAGGCAGCCCCTAAATATTTTGAAGAGACTATGTGCCTTGCTCATAAAGAAAAGAATATTGCCCAAGATTATTCCAGAGGAAGAGGTGGTTGAAGAGGAAGAGGAAGATATTTCAGAGGTGGGGGGGCAGACACTTTCAAGGAGAAAAGTCAGATTTGCACTGCATACGTTGCAAAAGAAATGGATCACAAGATGCTTCTACATGCAGGTTACCTTGGGACAAAATTGAGCAGTAAAGAAACCAACAGAAAGGTAAAACTAATGACACAGACAAAGGTAAAGCACCTCAATCCGCTCATTATGTTGTGGCACAATGTAATATCGGAGTAAATGAAGATTTATTTAATGCTTCACTTGCTTCATGGAAAAATGATTGGTTGCTTGATTTAGGAGCAACTTGCCACATGATTCATAGATTTTTTTTTTTTGAAGAATTTACTGACAATGTTGATGGAGCAGTAAACTTTGCAGACCAATAAAAAATCAAGCCATCAGGGCTTGGCACAATCAAGCTTAAATTGCCTAGTCTTCCAAACTTCCTTCTACATCATGTTCTATATCTCCCACAGTTGAAGAAAAACTTGCTGTCCTTGGTCCACATCCGCCAGTAAGGTCACTCCATTCATATGTTTAATGACAAGCTTGAGGTGAGAAAAGCATCTGATCACTCACTTGTCATGAGGGGGATAGAAGAAGAAAGGATTCTCAAGCTACAGGGTACCTCTGCTCGTGCACAATATTTATCATACAACTCTCATTATGAAGAAGGTACACTTCCATCAAGTTTATTATGGCATGCTAGATTTGGACATTTGAACTATGACAGCTTCTACTTGTTGAAGAAAAATGGTGTTACTGGTTTGCCTACAATTCCTAGGAAACTTAAGCAATGTGATGCTTGCATTCTAGGAAAGCATAGCAAACAACCTTTTCATGATTCACATTCAAGAGCACAAAGAAAACTTGAACTCATTCATTCAGATTTATGTGGTTCAATGCCTCTTCCTTCTACAAATGGAAATAAATATATGATGAAATTTATTGATGACTACACTAGAATGTTTTGGGTTTATTTATTGAAGAACAAATCTGATGCTTTTCCAACATTTAAGAACTTTCATACATGGATTGAAAATGATGCACAATCTCATATTGGCTCTATTCGCACTGATAATGGAAAATAATACACTTCAAATGAATTTGAAAACTATCTTCGCCAACATGGGATCAAACATCAAAAAACTGTGCCTTAGAATCCCCAACATAACAGTGTCGCTGAAAGAATGATTAGGACAATCTTAAATATGGTGTGCACCATGATGTTTTAAAAAAATTTAAAATTGATGTTTTGGGCTGATGCAGTTCTATGTGCTGTATATATAAAGAATAGATGTCCATCTAATGCTATCAGAAACAAGACTCCCTATGAAATGTGATATGGGCACATTCCTTCGGTAAAGCATCTTAGGGTCTTTGGTTCCACCTGTTATGCCTTGATACGAAAGGTACATAGAAACAAACTTGGTGCAAGAAGTCGTAAGTGTATCGTCATGGGGTATTCAAACACCTCCAAATCATACCATCTCTATGATGAAGTCAATAAAAAGTTTGTTGTATCTAGAGATGTAATCTTTCTTTAAACATCCAAAACTGACAATGTTCTTGAGCGGCAACTTGATCGCTTAGATAGATTCGCAAATGAAAAATCATTTCAAGAATTTGATAATTAGATTCCACATCTTGAAGGGGGGATTCCTATACTAGATCAACATGTGGAATCTTCTTCTGAAGCACTCTCTCCCCCACATGAAACTCCAACAACAGATGATACTTTAAGTGATGTGATTGATAGAAATGGGAGACTCAATCTTGATTCAGTCCCAACTCAATCAAAGGAGCAGCCTGGACCATCTGAGAAAGGTCCCCCAAAGTGGTTGACAAAGACACTTGATAGTGTTCATCCTGATGAGGTTGGAAAGACAGGAACTAGAAATTCAAACTGACAAAATGGAGGTGATGTAGACAACTATGATTCACCTATTGATATGGATGTTTCTTTTGATTGTGAATTAAATTTGTCTATAGATTTCGAACCAACTTCCTTCAAAGAAGCTACTTCTCATGATGAATGGAAAGAAGCGATGCAAAAGGAGTATGATGCCCTGTTAAAGAATGGCACTTGGAAGCTGGTTGATCCTCCATTAGGAACGAAACCAATAGGCTGCAAGTGGGTCTACAAGAACAAGTATAAATATGATGGATCACTTGACAAGCACAAAGCTAGGCTTGTTGCAAAAGGTTTTGCACAAAAGGAAGGGGTCGATTATGAGGAGACTTTTCCCCCATAGCGAAATGGGCTACCGTTCGGACATTTTTTTCCCTAGCAACTCAAAACGATTGGAAAGTCCATCAAATGGATGTAAAAACTGCTTTCTTAAATGGAGTTCTAAAAGATAATATTTTTATGTCCTAGCCTGAAGGATTTTCTATGAAAAGACATGAACATAAAGTATGAAAACTTGTGAAATCCTTGTATGGCCTCAAACAAGCGCCGTGAGCCTGGTATGAAAAAGTAACTGAACATCTTCTGAAACTCAATTTCAAACATTATGATCTTGATGATGCAACTTTATTTGTCAAGAAAGTTGGCAAAACAATTGTATATCTTGTGGTATATGTATATGATTTTTTGATGATAGGGAACAATGAAAGCTACATTGCATCCATAAAGAAGGAATTGAGGAAAGGTTTTGAAATGACTGATTTAGGCTATGTTCATTACTATCTTGGTATTGAAGTAACTCAACATCCAAAGTCCATATTCCTTTCTCAAAAGAAGTACATTGGAGATCTGTTGAATAGGTTTGGCATGACAGAATGCAATCCTCTTACTATTCCAATGGAACAAAACTTAAAGCTCACATCCATTGAAGGAAAAGAATTTTAGGATGCAACAAAGTATAGACAGCTTGTAAGAAGTCTCAACTACCTAACTACTACTAGACTAGACATTTTGTTTGCTGTTGGAATCCTCTCCAGGTTTATGCAAAAGCCTTGTGAGGGACATTGGTCTGCTGCAAAAAGAGTTTTAAGGTACTTGAAGGGAACTCAAGATATTGGAATCAAGTATACACAGGTGGATGACTTCAGCTTGATTGGATACTCTGATTCAGATTTCGATGGAGACAAAGAAACTGGGGTATCTACTTCAGGTTATTCTATGAGACTTGGATCAGGAGCTGTTTCCTGGAGATCACGCAAACAATCAGTTCCGGCAGATTCCACAACAGAATCAGAATATGTGGCAGCAATTGAGGCAACAAAAGAAATTGTGTGGCTCAGGAAAATTCTTGAAGATTTGTAGGTAAAACAAGTACAATCGACTCCACTCATGATTGACAATACCTCGGCAATAAAGTTGGCCAAGAACCCAAAGTTACATGATCGAGCGAAGCACATCAATACTAAATATCATTTGGTTTGATATCATGTTGAGGCCAAAACAATCCATCTCTGCCATTGTTCCACTAATGAGCAAATTGCAGACATCTACACCAAAACGCTTGGAAGAGAAAAGATTGAACGATTCAGAATGATGCTTGGACTCACCAACATCCCTTCAGATTAAGGGGTGTAATGTTGACACCTAATCATCAAGATTGGGTGAATAAGTGTAATTGATGTAAATAAATAATGGAAAATATGAAGAGTCACCGGGAGATGAAATGAACAGTCTCTCCCTCATGTATATAATAAAGACCAACCTGAATGAATATAACTAATTGATTTTTAGAAGTTACTACCTGGTCTGAAAAAAATGACCCAACTAAGTTATATAACGGATGAAAGTGCATTTCGAGATCTTGGTAATTTGCTCCAATTTATTTTTTTAAAACAAATTGCCAAACTCGGAATATCAAAATTACAAAGTGACTATAGTTCAATTTGTAGGATTGTTAATTCACGTGAGCCCCACTCATCTTTATTAATTTAATAGCCCCCGAGACCAAGATCACAAAAAACTTATCGCAAAAGTCTTATCACAAAAAGCTTATTGCATGAGCCTTAACCTTAACATTTCAAAAAACGCGATGCGATAACAATCTCATGGCCGATGTGATAATGACATGGACTTTGACTTTTGTTTTGTTTTCAAAATCGTTTGAAACGAATTGGGTGAGTGAATATATATATGTTAATATATTAGTATAACTTATATATTAAATATTAATAATTTAAATATAATTAAAATTTAATATATAATTAATTTAATTAAATTAAAGTAATTGTATATATTTAGTTAATTAAACAGTTAATAACTTAATAATGCAGTTATAATTAATTGTTATTAATTAATTAATAACAACAATTTAATTTAGAAATATAATTTAATCAAAAATTTCAGATTTGTAGCCCACACAACAGAATTTCCAGAATTTTTCCAATTTTAAGATACCAACTTCAGAAGCTCAAATATGGAGTTTTACTTGGCCAAATGAGGCCCAACACGGCTCATTGGAAAGATAAAATTATGAAGAATATTCTTGAAGTGTTTTTGTTTCCAGTTTTGATCATATATTGGGTCTAAAATCCAACGGAAGATCAAGTTCCGAATTTTTAACAAAATCAAATTTTTAAGTTTTATTTTCTACATTCTTATTTGCCCACGACTTCTTCTGAGTGTAGACTCATTTGTCAATAATCTCCTTGGCTAATTAAATCATCACATGCATAAATAGAAAGCTCAGATTTCCTTTTCAATTATTTATTTAATTGAATTTGATTGGATTTCTTTTAATTCCAGATTTAGCATTTTGATTTTATTTTTGTATTTTAATTTGTTTTGCAGGAAAACAGTTGAAGAGATGAAGAGAAAAGAATCTCAATCAATAAGAAGGCTCCAACAATAGAAGAATGGAATTTTGAGTCAATGAAAATTGATTAAACATATTTCTTCTTCAACAAACTTTCTTGTTAAAAATTCTTTTGAAACTATTATAAATAGCAGATTGTAGAATGTAAAAGAGGCTTCTCTTCTCTGCAATTCTAGAATTCTAAATGCACTTTTGTAATAGGAATTTAGGGTGTTAGGTGGGAGGAGAGAAAATTTCAAATCTCAGGATTATTTAGGATTTTTCTTTTGCATTCTGAATTATGTATGATGGGGAGAGTTTGCACTTCTGCAGCTCTTGTTGTAACAACAAACGTTCAAGCAATGTAAAAGATTGTTGGAGACTAGAGCCAGAGAAATGGATTCAATAAATTGATATTTCTAATACTACTGTTTTGAATACTGGTTTCATTTTATGATGGCAGGAATGTGTCATTTTATTCATATTTGTGCACTATTGTCGGTATGAGTAATTTGTCTCAATCATATGTTATTATTTATCTTTGCCCTTATGGGTTGAATTCTCATTTCTGAGTAACTATTTAGTCATAAATATGTATTTTAATACTGATTTAACAAATATTGATATGGTGTGAACTACTTCCTCATATTATTGTTTAATTATTCAAATTACTGATTAAACAATCGATATCATTTTGTGAACTTCTTCCTAAATGTTGTTGGTTTATTATTTTGGTTAAGAGGTCTTTGAATAGAATATGTTTTGGTATACACAATGTCTGTTAATTGAACTACTTCGTTAGCTTGATATTCATGATAAACTAGACATATTTAAATCCAAATAATTTAAATATCTTGCTCTCAGTTGGGTTAGATCTATATCTGATTAATTGAGATAGGATTAGGATCTAGTTCCTTTTTCCTCGCATTATAGAATAAGTTTGCATTTAGATTTTATTTTAAATCCTCATAAGTCCTCTTCCTAAAGAGGCAAACTTTAGTTATGGCTTGGTTGAGCCCTAGATCATCTTAAGGATCACTTTCTTGCATGATCAGTAAGAGGGTTGATCTGACGTCTCTTCTCCATTGGTGGATGAAAGTCATATTGTAAGACATTTTGGAGATTAGGAGAAGGTAATTGGATCTAGTTGAACCAGTCAGAACCACCATTCCAAAGGGAAAAATTGCTTTAAGTTCCAGATCGGGTGGTCATGCCCCATGTTGTTGCAGTAAATTTCGAGGCTTCAACAAGTACCAAGGCAAGAAAATAATTTCGTTCAAAAATTTCCAGTGAAAATGGAATTCTATCACTTGCAATAATATTCGGGTTTCCATGAAGCTTTTGAATTTTTTCCATAAATGTAGTAACAACTATACTGGCTTTAAAAGGATGAGATAATGCAAAAAAGTGTGCATACTTGGTAAGTCTATAAACTACCACCATGATGAAACTCTTTCCTTCAAAGTTGGGTAAACCTGTGATAAAATCCATTGAGACCTCCTCCCAATGTTGACTTGGAATGAATAAAGGTCCCGGGGTCTTAATTGTCTCAACTTTATTTTGCTGGAAAACCAAAAATTCTACCAAAAACTTCTGAATATCAGATTTAAGGCCATCCCCCAAAAATTCCTTTTTGACCTTGTGGTAAGTTTTTAAAAATCCTGAGTGCCTTCCTAAGGGAAAGGACTGCAATTCCAGAAGAATATTTTGTTTGCGTTGGGAATTGTTACAAAGATATAAGCGATCTTTATACCATAATGAATCATTTTTCCATTTATCCCTTGCTTTTGTTATCCACTCAGGTTGGATAATTGAAATGGAACAAAGCAATGTTTCCACATCCTCATACTTTCTTGAGAGTACATCTACACCAACATTTTGCTTTCCTTTTTTGTAGTTGATTTCAAAGTCATAACCCAACATCTTTGTGACCCATTTTTCCTACTCTTTTGAAGATAATATTTTTTCCAAAAAGTATTTAAGACTATCATTATTTGTTTTTACCTTGAAGTTTCTTCCCATTAGGTAAGGTCATCATTGCTTTAGTGCATGTAGTATTGCCAACATTTCCTTCTCATAGATAGGTTTGTGTAAATAATTTTATTTAATTGGATGAATTTCAAAAGCAATGGGTCTTCCTTCTTGCATCAAAACAACACCAATTCCATTTCCTGAAGCATCACATTCCAGAATAAAGGTTTTTGTGAAGTCTGGCGTAGCTAAGACCGGTGCTTGGCACATTGCCTCTTTAAAATGTTCAAAGGCCTTAGTTGCTACTGGAGTCTAGAAAAAATCATCTTTCTTCAATAATGATGTTATAGGTACCACTATTCTCCCATAATTATTAATAAACTTGCAATAGTACCCTATAAACCCAAGAAATCCTCGAAGATGCTTTATTGTTGTGGGGTTTTTCCATTCCTTAATTTGTATTTAATTTTGTTAACGTCTACCTTAACACCCTCATGAGATACAATATGAACCAAATATTCTACCTCATGTACTGCAAAGAAACATTTGGAGGGTTTTGCATATAATTGTTTCTCCTTCAACAATTTGAGCACCTAGTCAACATGTTGAACATGATCCTTCCAAGACTTGTTGTATATTAATATATCATCAAAAAATACTAACACAAATTTTCTAAGGGAGGGTTTGAAAATGGAATTCATCAAACCTTGAAATGTTTAAGGTGCATTAGTAAGTCCAAAAGGCATGACGAAAAATTCATGATGAACCTCATGATTTCTGAATGTTGTTTTCATAATGTCTTAATTATTAATTCTAATTTGATGATATCTTGAACGAAGATCCAACTTAGTGAAGTACATTTCTCCATGTAATTCATCCAACAATTAGTCAATAAGAGGAATGGGAAATTTATCTTTAATAGTGAGCTTTTTGAGCTCCCTATAATCCAGACACATGCACCATGATTCATCCTTCTTGTGCACCAATACTACTGGAGTAGAGAAATAACTTTGACTAGGTTGAATTATACTAGCCTCTATAATTTCTGCAATCATACATTTAATTTCACTCTTTTGGGCATAGGGATATCTGTAAGGCCTGATGTTTGGAGGAACACTCCCTGGAATCAAATGAATAGCATGATCAAGATCATGAATATTTGAG
This sequence comes from Pinus tabuliformis, assembly GCA_031772625.1. NCBI lineage: Eukaryota > Viridiplantae > Streptophyta > Pinopsida > Pinales > Pinaceae > Pinus > Pinus tabuliformis. The sequence continues at coordinate 709,835,662 of CM062819.1, read as the reverse complement.
AGACATTTGGGAGTCTCAAATACCTTGGAATGATTAGATAAGACTTTTTGGAGATATAGAGAAATATATGTTTTTGATGTTTGAATAGCTTGTGAGCATAATTGTGCAATCACATCTCATTGTTATTTCTTTAGAAGCTTTGTCATGCCATTAGAGCTGATCATCTTTCTTGGTTTCCCTAAGATACCCCTTACTTAAACTTCCTTTCCTTCCCAAAACAAATTCAAGAAATTTTCTTGAAAATTAAAATCTATCATCCCCAAAGATTGTAACCATAGGACTCCTAGTACAATATCAGCACCACCCATTGGAATGGAAAGAATTTGACTATTCACTACATATTCCACCATGGATAGCTTGATATTATGACACTTCCCAAAGAAATTTATAGCTCCTCCATTTGAAACCATTACTTCTCACTCTAGTGTTGGATATAGGAATCAATTCAATTCCTTGGCTATCTTACAATGAATAAAATTATGGGTACTACACGAATCAATCAATACCATTACCTTTTTCTTCTTGATATGTCATTTTATTTCGAGAGTTTGAGGAGTGGTAATTCCTGCCAATGAATTAAAAGATATGGTCGGATTCATTTCTTATTTCTCTAGGGTTGGTTCCTAGTGTATATCCTCTTCTTTTGACGTTTCTTAATCCTTTTCTTCCTCCTTTTCACAATCTATGTAAAATAATTTCTTCTCATCACACTTATGACCTTTAGCATATTTACGTTCAAAACTGTAAAAAAGTCCTTTTGATCTTTTTTCCTCCAATTGTTGTGGCGTAAACCATGTAGGTTATGGAAGGCTAGGAGTAACAACACTTCCGTCTTTATAGTTGTGAGTGGTAGACTTCATTGTTTCCATAATTTTGCTTTCGACTTTTCTTTCCACCATGAATGCCTTCTCCAAAGAATCAGGTTCCCAAAGACGAACCTCATGCTGGATTTTATCCTTTAAAGTCCCCATGAAGACATCAATCCTATGCTCATATGTAATATCATTTACCTCGACATTGAATTTTTGGAAGTCCTCAATGTGCTCTGCCATTGAACCCTTTTGTTTGAGATTTATTAATTGGCTAAAGAAGGTGTTTCTCTTTGTATCCTCATAATGTGCTATCATTTCCTCTGTAAAAGTTGACCAAGTGACAAGAGGTTTACGAGAACAAATCCATTTATACCATACAAATTGATTGGATCCTAAATATATAGATACAATGCGTACCTTTTGTGTTTGTTGCACATTATGGAGATCAAAATATTGCTCCATTTGTAGTATCCATGTTACCGGATCCTTGCCATCAAACTTCCTCATATCGATCTTTGGAATATGGTGGGTCTTTAATCCAAAGTTAAATTATATGAAATCATGATTAACATTCCTTTTTTTCTCATCATGATTTTCATCTAATACCTTTTCGCCATCAGTAAGCATTTCTTGTAGCAACTTTGTCAAACCTTCTTTCAAACCTTCCATGTTTGCTTTTAAATCATTCTTCAAATATTCCATTTTGCCTTTCATTTTTGCTTCTATTCCATCTTTAAAATCTTCCATGTTTGCTTTTAAACCATTATTCAAACCATCCATCCTAGCTTCCATTTCATTTTTGGTCACTCTTTGCGCGAGCGAAAGTTGTTTCACTTGGTCCCATAATTTTGATATATCATGTTGCATTTTTTCCTCTTCTTCATGTGTCATAGAAGATATTTTTGGTTGCTTACTATGTGTGTCCATTTTTTTTTTGTTTCAAAACTTTTTGAAATCAACCAATTAATATATTCTTCATTATTCCCTTTGAAGCACTTTAAACCTTTTTTTCAAACAAAAGTTATGCAAAATTTAAGAAAATACACACCTTTTTATTGATTTTTAGGAGCTAGATATTGCAGCTAATGTATCTCTGTAATTGCGAATATACAGGATCTAAAATTCTGTACTATAGTATCCGTTTGAGTCTTCTTTCCAACCTAACAAATCAAACTAATATTAGATTCTTCAAGAAAGATCTATGCCCAATCTCCCACGATTACCTAATTATAGACTGGTTTAGTAGAGCGAACGTGTACGGAGTGCCATGTGTCATTGTTTCAATCTTCAACCCTAAAAATGATATCCATCAAACTAAAGTTTGTCTTATTTCCATAATTTTTTATGAAATTCAAATCCAATGCTCAGGGAGAAAGTTATGACGATTTTCCCTAGGTCACCTATTTGAGATGAAATTCTAGAGCCTGCAAAAACCCTAACTTCCTCGGATCATATCTCCGAAAATATAGTGAGAAAATATTTGAAATTTGTGCATGAAGTTCACCGGGATTTCAATGTCATGTGGTTGCAATTTTATCTTCTGAAGCTTCTTAGAAAACATGTTATAGCGAAAATTCCAAGATGACTTGTTTGAAGCAGTGAAACCCTAGAATCCAAAGCTTTGATACCAAATGTGATGCAACCAGCTCACAAATAGATAGATCAACGACTTAAAAATTATCTTATTTAAGGGGGAAACCTCCTTTACATTACATAAATGAAAAATTCTTAGATGATACAAATGAAAATACCTCCTTCGTATATATAGGAGTCTAAGGGATCAAAATATAATCAGAGCCTAAATAAAAATAATAATGTAAGGGCACACCAATAACAATAATGGGCTTCTATGGGGCATAATAATAACAATATGGGGGATACATGGGAATAAAAATAACAATAAGGGGGCTACACTAACAATAAAATAAAAATAAGGGGGTTACACTAGTATTATAGGGACCTAACACTTTGTCTTTGTGTCATTTATTGTTCTAGAAAGTCTCATCAAGTTCTGGGAAGTGGTCTGGAGGCTAGCCCTGGAAAGGTGGCTCAGATTCTGTGGTCGCATGCATAAAAATGGGAAAATTAGTCTACAATCTCTCCCTTGTAGGCTTATGCATGCAACTGGAGGCCTACAGTCAAATGTATGTAGTGTTTTGCCTGCGGTTGGGAGCCCATATCATTGAAAAAGAAAGTCAACTTAGGGTTTGGGCACCTGGAGGGGTGTTTTAGCTCTTGGGGTTCTTGTAGCTCCTTAGGAAGGTCAGTAAAATTTTCATTCGTTGATCCCACTTCCTTAACTATAATTAGGAGGTTGAGTCATGTCATAGTAGCTCTTCCTCTTGTAGCTACCCTAGCAGGCTGGTGAAAGTGGGTAGATATGGGAGAGGTGGTTACAATATAATGGAGAAATAAATGCATAGAAGCTTGATAATTGGATCCACCAAATAGAAGTATATTGCAGAGTCCCAAAAATTGTGAAGGATGAGATAAAAATTTAGTTAGCCCCATTGAAACTTGAAGGGACAACATTCATTTGGTGGGAAATCAAGCTTCAAGAGAAATCCCATAAATTTGGTTAGGTTTTTCCCTCTTGGTTTGAGTTTACTTCAACACTTAAGAAACAATTTTACCATATTGATTATACACAAAAGTCTTTAATGGAGTGGCAAGTTTTAAGACAAAATAAAGGGTAGTCAGGGAAAATTTATACAAAAGAATTTAGGAAAAAGGCATTAATTTTAGGCATTCCTTTATACACTCTAGAAACTTTGCTTAAATATATTGGTGGATTACATAGTTATTTACGTCATACTATTTTTCTATTTAATCCTACTAATATAGACAAAGTATGCATACAAGCCACTCATCTTGAAGCTAGGGCTAAAAATGTACATTCTGATTTCATAGAGAAATGACAATCCAAGCCTACCAAAAGCAAGCATAAAGGAAAGGAAAGGGAAAGAATATTGCCATAGTGAAGAAAGATGAAGTGAAACCGACATGCACCCATTGTAATACATAAGGGAATGACAAATCTCACTGTTGGAAGTTGCATCCAATGTTAAGGCCAAAACAATTTGGGGGTAGAGGGAAACAAAAAAATGTTGCCACAATACAAGATTAGGGTTCTGACTTATGGTATGAGACAAAAATTACAGTTGCAGGAATGAAAGGTAAAGCTTCTTTTCATTCAGGTTCAAGTTATTCTTCATAAGATCTTAATGATGAAAATAAAAGAAGTGAATTGTTTCATATAAGAGTAATTACCAAGCACACAAAAGTAGACACCTTATTTGACAATGGATCTCAAGTCAATTTAATCTTTGAAGATATTGTTAATAAGCTGGATTGGAAACTGAGATACATAATAAACCATATCCTCTTGGTTGAGTATACAATAATGCCAAACTCTAAGTCACTAAACAATGTAGGCTAAGATTCACCATAACATCTAAAAATATTGATGAAGTAGATCTTGATGTTATGCCTTTGGATATATGTCGAATAGTACTTGGGAGTCCATATTTGTATGATATAAATGTTTCCTTTTTCCGAGAAGAAAAAAAATATCACCTCACTAAGGATGGAGTATAATATATTGTTTGTGCACATAAAATGAAAACAAATTTATCGATATTTAGTGTGAGACAAATGAAGAGGTTGATAAATTCCTATAAAAGTTTTGTTTTTTTGATGGTAAGAGCTAAAGAAGCTCATATAAATAAATATTTCCAGGGTTTTTATCCAAAGAATAAGAATGAATTTCTTGAGATTGTTTCTAACCATGATGAGTAATTTCATGATCCATAGGGTTTGCCTTCAACCATGATTGTTTTGAACATGAAATTCACATGTATTCAGATGCCCCTTTATCAAATATTGGTATGTATAGCATGTCAATAATCAAGAATGAAGAAATAAAGAAGTAGGTTGAAGAGTTGTTGGAAAAGGGAGTCATATGGCCAAGTTCCTCGCCATGTGGTTCTCCAACCATGCTGGTGCCAAAAATGGATTGCACATGGAGGATGCATGTTAACTTCCGTGCATTGAGAAAGATCATTTTAAAGAACCAACATTTACTTCCAAATATTGACGATCTATTGGATCATCTGAAGCATGCAATCTAATTTACCAATTGGATTTGAGAAGTGAATACCATCAGATCTAGATTGCAGAAGGTGACACTTGGAAGGATTCCTTCAAAACCAAACAAGGCTTGTTCGAATGGCAAGTCAAAACTGTGAATTTGGAAATTCATAACTTGTTGTTAGAAAGAAAAATGGTGAAATAAGGTTGTATATTTATTTTCATGATCTAAATATTGGTGGTAAAAGAGGATAAACATAAGACTAGATTTACCACACCATAGGGAAACTATGCTTATGATTGAATGCCATTTGTATGAAAAAATTCCAAGGAAACATTTGAGAGAGCCATTGATTGCACGTTCAAAGAAATTATGGGTAAAATCATGGTCGATTATCAGGATGAATTAACTGTGTATGCCAAACTTAGAACATTTCATTGGGCTCACTTGCAACACATTTTTGAAATGTGCATCAACTATCGAGTATCCCTTAACCATAATAAATATTTATTCACAGTTTCAAGGGGAAAATGCTTGGCCATATAGATGTGATCCAAAAGTGAATTTATATAGATCCAAAAAGAGTCAAAGAAATACGTGAGTTAAAGCCTCCAACTACGAGAAAAGCACTTCAGTCACCCTTTGGAAAAGTCAATTTTATGAGATCCATTATTCTAGTCTATGCATTTATTGTTAATCTTATAAATAAGTTTCTAAATAAGGACGTAAAGTTTGAATGGAAAGAAGAAACGCGGGAATACTTCTGAGACATCAAGTCAACAATAGCCTCGGCTCCCATTTTAACCAGACCTAATTTTACAAAAGATTTCAGCCTATACACTTTTGCATCTGATGAGAACATTGTTGTAGTTTTGACAAAAATAATGAAGTCAAAATAAGAACATCTGATTTATTTCATGAGTAAGTTATTATAGGAATGTGATTTGAAGTATTATTTGGCGAAAAAACAAGCTTGTGCTCTTGTTATAGTTATATTTTCGAACTTATATTTTGACATCACATGTAATAGCTTATGTATCCTATACACTTGTTAAGATGATGCTGACACAATCGTTGAGAGAAGGGAAATGGGCTATTTAGTTGGCGAAAATACAAGAATATGACATTGAAATCAAACCCTTAAAAGTTGTAAAGGGATATGGATTATGTAAATTAATTGGAGGGGTTGAAGTAGTAAACATTGATTCTTGCAATGAAGAAGGTCAAGATGATTTGCTAAACAACATGTGACTGGTATAAGGATGTTGTATTTTACTTGAGATCAATACAATTCCCAAATGGAATGATAAGAAGAAAAGGACGAGCCCTCAATATGGAATCAAACTCTTATTTATTGATATTAAGAATCTTATTCAGAAGAAATCACAATGGAGTATTATTAAGATGCCTCTCTCAAATAAAAACCTTGGAGATTATTAGAGAAATGCATGAAGGCATGTGTGGAGGGAATTTCACTCTTGTTTTAATTACTCATTAAATTCTTATATTTGGATTTTATTAGCCTACGCTCTTTAAATACACACACACTTACATAAGTAAGTGTCTTCCATGTCAAAAGTTGTTAGGAAAGTAAAGCAAGATTTCTATGTTTTTGAAGAATATTTTTGTGTGTGCTCCTTTCACTCAGTGGGGATTTGGATGTTATTAGTCCAATTAATCCCATATCAAGGGTTGGTCATGCCTACACCATAATAAGGACATATTACTGTACTAAATGGCCATAAGCAATAACCTTAAATAAATAAAAAACATAACATCTTATATAATTCATAGAAGAAAGCATTCTTGCAAGTTTTGGTCTTCCCAAACAATTTATCACAAATAATGGATATATATTCATTGGGTCCAAATTTAGAGAATTTTGTGGAATATATGGGATACTTATGAGACAATGTTCCAATTATTATCTAAAAGGTAATGGCCTTGCTGAATCAATAAACAAGACTGGTTAATGTCTTAAATAAAATAGTGGCAGAAAATAAGAAAAATTGGCAGAAGAAGTTGTTGTATGCTTTATGGGATTGCAGAGTCACTCCAAAAGTAGGCACTGACCAAACACAATTTCTTATAGTTTATGGAAAGGATGCGAGGTTACATGTGCATATGGAAATTAATGCACTGACTATAACAAAACATATATAAGATGAAGATGGAATACTCTTATCTAAATCAAACTTCATCAATGAATTCAATTAGAGGAACAAAGAGAACAATCTTTTAGAAGGATTCAAGGGAGACAGGAGGTTATGACTCGAAATTTCAACAAGCGAGAGACATGTACAAATTTTTAAAGATGTTGATTAATGTTCTTATGGAATAAAGCTAAATAGAAGCCTTCAATGCACAAGAAGTTTGACGTTTTATGGATTAGGTCATATATGATAAAGAAAACCAATGGTTGCAATTCATACATTCTTAAAGGAATGAATAATTAGGTATTGAGATTTTCCATTAATGGAAAACTTCTGAAGTATTTATTTTCCTAAAAATCCTTAAATACCTCTTTGTACATAAAGTTTATAAACTTGTACATAGCCAACTTGTATCTTGTTTCTTCCACGTGTATATTTGGACTCCATAGCCCATTGAAAAGGAAATTGGTTGAGTTCCAGTGTTCTTAGCAACCCACAAGGGGTTACTATCCCAGAGTAGGAGTCAAATGTTGACGCATTTTCATACTCCTATTTGTTATCATACTCCTAGATTTTCCTTGACTTGTCTATTTTTCAAGACAAATTTTCATAAACACTCTTAACTCTGCATTGCACACACTCCGCACATCTTCACACTCCATATCAATCTTTTTTCATTCCTAATAATTAGCCATTTTTATTTGTGTATGGAAAAATCCACTGATTGTTTCCCCACATATCCATCCTTTGCACATGCCGAGTCTCACACGTTGTTTCTTTCGCATGACCAGGTCTCCACACATTCACCCTCCCGCACGACTGCATCTCCACACAATGTGCCATAACTTACCTCTCCACTTCTATTCCACATTTAGTGAAAATATAAATTGTTTTCTCCTTTCGAGGCTAATTTAAATATTATTTAACAAAATTTTATAATAGAGGTGGAGATATGTTCTTGATATTGTATTACATTAACCATATATGCCTCCACCTTGATATTGTTTTACTTGAATTATCCACGTATCACATCCTATCCTTTCACTAAAGGGATTAATTAACTCAGTTCCTTGACATTGTACTATGCAAATTACTTTCTATGGCACCTCTTTAAGATTGATTTTAAGTTATTGACTTCCACTATCATTCTTGCATGGATCAATGAAGACGACATGTGAAAATATGATATTCTATTAATGATTACCATAACCTAAGGATTTAACAGGTAAGACTTCCACGAAGGAATTATTAACCCACCCTACATATTTGGAATACATTAATCCTATGAGCAATATGGCAACTAAAGGAAGAAAGAAGGAAATTTTTGGAGACATGGATAACTCACTGGCTAGACAAGGAAAGAGTTTCCATTGGTCCATTGCATATCAATGGTACTTAAGTTTGGCCTCAAAAGAGAGACAAAGAAATAAAATTTGGAATACATGGTTGGAAAATATTATATGTGTTCTGGAAGTTTTTGAATTTAGGGAAATAGTGTAGTGGTGTGAAAGATAGTTTGATTTAAAGATCAAAACTATTTGGCTCAATTCAAAAAATAATACAATACTTCTCACTCGTAAGGAATTTAGAGGAACTTCGAAGTTTCTTGAGCCAAATATTGGTCTCAAGTTCACATAAGCCAATTCTTTTGTGCAGTCACAATGTAACAAGATGAATATTTTATAAGAATTTATATTTCCCTTTGCACCCATCCCATCTAATATTACTTCTCTCTCTCTCTCTCTCTCTCTCTCTCTCTCTCTCTCTCTCTCTCTCGCTCGCTCTCTCTCTCTCTCTCTCTATATATATATATATATACACACACACACACACACACATATTAAGACATATAGAGATTTCTCATGGTTGTTTTTCCAAGCAATGGATCCTAAATCAACTACAACTATTCCGAGTTCAATACTATGTATTTATTATTTGTATTTCAAAAGATATTTTCTTCTTGATTGGGGTGAAATAATCTTCAACGATATTTCATATAAGTTCGTCAACTTCTATAACATCCACAACTTCTATATGATGGCCTACCTGATACTGGCAATAATTTCCTATAATATATTCCACTGACTTCCTTGTAAAAGTAATATGAACCTAGCTAGAAAACCAACTTAATTATGGTATCAGGCACATTATCAATTTTTTTTGGTGAATTTAATCATATGCTGATAGGTAAAGATCCCAAGACAATTTCTGATGAACCAACAAAGTTTCTAATATGAAGAAGGAGATATGAGGATCAAGAGGACAACACTCGCATTAGAATATACAAATTTCAAGGAAACCCCTTATTGTTCCCAAAGTTTTTCTTGGATAGATAATTTTTTGCCAAAGTATGTAAATAGTACCACTTGTGGCTGATTTTGTCTATGAGGAAAAAGAAGAGGCAATTCATTGCTATGAGTTTTACACTGGGAGAAATTACTGTGAGGAATTCTTCTCATTTCACAGAGTTTGTTGAATTATTAAAACCATTTAATTTGATTGAAACTGAATCCATCCAAGTTTTTGTCATCGATGGTATATTTTGTTTTTAATTATAATCTATGATATATGCCAATTTGTTTACAAGGATGTTATAAGAAAGAAGAGAAAACCAAGTTCCCATCCTACTCAACCATCCCAAACTGGTCGAAGCTCCTCTTCTACATAGAAGAAAAAGGAAAACATTGCAATAATAGGGGATAGTAATGAACAACATTATAGTGATGGTGATGAGGAGGATCCACCCCCTCGTGTTTCTCTTGAGATGTCACAAGTAGTCTCATCATCCAAAAGTAATAGTTTGAGTAAAAAGGGGTCACAAAATGTAGAAGGACCCACAAATATGGAGGTAAACAACACTATGGTCCTAGAATGGGTAGTGACCAAAATGGTTGAAACTCAAAGGCTTGTTGAGAAATTGGTTGCTGAAAATATTTGCCTATCATGTTTTGCGATTTGGATTATGTAATTCTCCCACAACTTTTCAATGATCCATAATTGGATTTTTCTCTAACAATAAATGCTTGCATGGAAATATACATGGATGAATTTACTACTTATGGTGATGAATTTGATATAGCATTATACAATCTAAAAAAATACTAATAATGTGTAAGGAGTGTCATGTATCACTTAGTAACGAAAACTGCTTAATGATGCTGATATAAGGTATTGTGTTAGGGCATCTTATTTCTTGAAAATGCATAAAGGTGGATTTGGCAAAAAAAAAAAAAAAGAGAGATAATATTAGACTCGCCTTTCCAACATGTTAACTAAATTTCAATTCTTAAAAAGTTCACAAGTTCAAATAACTATGATAATGTGTATCATATGTATCTTTCAATTATTTCCATAGTTGGGGAAATTAAAAGACAAAAGCCATTTCAACTACAAATGGGTTAACAAAATTGCAACTAAACTATAGTAACACTATTTTCATCCTTAAAAACACTTTATATTTTCCTAAATGTGAATTGACCAAAAAAGTTATAATCAACCAAACCAAAGTCACAATGAAATTGGAACGTAAAATTCTCAAGAATATCTTTTAAATTCTAATATAAATGGGAGGAAGAAAATTCAATGTAACATTTAATAGAAGACGAAAAACCATAATATTAGGTGACTCTCGTAAAAAATGGTATGGTTTTATTAGGCTTTTGATAAATGAATCAAACAACTAACAATCTGATAAAAAATTAAGCTCGGGAGATATTATCAACATTCTCTTGGCACTATTAGCTATTTTCTTGGAAAATGTAAGTGGGCTTGGGTTATCATATAGCAATAAAATTTACTTTTATTAATAAAATAATCAAGTTTAAGTTTATGTATTATTGTAATATTTGAAGATTACTATTAAGTTTTCTATTCAAAAATTAAATATGGTGTTAGGTTCCAAGAATGTAATAAGGCACAATGTCCTAAACAATACCAATTGGACACTCTTTTAACTCTATTACTAGATTATGCAAACCAAGAATCCAAAATCTTCTATTCAATTAACTTCTCCCATGTTCTAACTAAAAATAGTGCCCTAGTAAATGGTTATCCTATTTAGGCCACTTCATTAAAAGTGAGGAGTATTTTTATTAATGGCAAGTTAGACCATTTTGATCAGGGAATCTACCCCACAATGGAAGGTTTCCATCCAAGTTAGGGATTTGGGAGAAATCTTATTAGCACAACGTGATAAAAATCATGTACTTTTTAGTGGAACAAAGATACTGCAACACACGACTAATAAGGGTTCCTACCTCAAAACTCCTAATGGAAGGTGCTTGGCAATAGTTCTACACACTAGATTTGAGACAAGTAATGGAAAATTGATGCATATCATTATCTTCTCAACAAAAATGGTCAACATAAATAGTTGGGAAAGTGGAATATTCATTCTCTTTCTAATAGTATTTTCACTTATAGCTACTAGATATGTTTTAAAGAAGGGCCTTGAGGATCCAACATAGAGCAGATACAAGCTCTTTCTTAGCTCGTTCATAATTACTTCAGCGACCCCCCTAGAGTTCCTATGGAGCTGTCTATTGTTGTGAATACTTCTCTTATTCTATTGGTGAGACATGGAGAGATGTGAGTTTACCCATTTTAATTTGAGGTCAAATTTTAAGCTATTAGGGTTTAAACATATTAAAAATACATAGAGAAGAAAATTAAACTAAATTTGAGGAACCAAATCTGCAAGATTATGGTCATAGAGTATAGAAACATTCAAAAGCGAAAGGACCTTTGTGGATTAATAAATTTATAATTGTATAGTTGGTTTAAGCATCTAAAGTAGATGATAGATGGAAAGCCCTTTGGGAATTGGTTAAAACAAATAAATTCAACAACTTAAACACTAAGAGTGTAATTCACATACCTAGATTCTGGTCATTTACTATCACGAGAGCACGCTTGACATGTCACTTTCGTAGGGAAATTCATTTGACATGTAAATTTCACAAGAATAAGCATGTCGTTTTGCGGGTCACTTTTGTTGCGACAAAAATGACAACGATAATTTCATTATTTATTTATTTATTTATACCATCCAAACTTTTGACTGAGAGTTTTAAGTAGAATCTAAACTCTTTGACAAGAGTTTTAAATAGAATCCAAATTCTTGACTGAGAGTTTTAAATAAAATCTAAAGTCTTTACCAAGGGTTTGTGCCTGAGAATTTTTTTTAACGAATATATCCACTGATTTTTTTTAAACTCTTGTTTGATATATTTTAACCTCGACAGTAACCCCACTATATTCTTCATCGAAACATTTTAGAACTTTTGGCCAAGAAACTCATAAAATCTTGGCTGAGAAAATTTATTGACCTTTTTCTTGGCTGAGAAACTCATAAACACATCGCGATTTATCCCTCAACACGAAAAATTGCTTCCCATTTTCATGGTTTCACTCCTACTCCATGTACTAAAAAATAGGTATGAATTTTTCTTAGACATGATTGTTATTATTGTTGTTTTATTGAATATTTTTCACAAATAGCTTGTCATTTTTTTCTTACTAGGTAAAAAGGTTGATTTTGTGTGGAAAAATCATTGCCAACATGCTTTCAAAGAACTAAAATCTAGACTATCTAAAGCTCCTATCTTGAGAGGACCTCATTGGTCCCTCCCCTTTTACATATATAAAAATGCATCAGATACTACTATTGGAGCTATCTTAGGGAAACAAGAAGGAAATCATCTGTATGTGATTTATGTTATTAGCAAAAATATATCTCTTGCAAAATTGAACTATATGGTAACATAAAAAGAGTTTCTTCTTGTAATTCATGCTATTAATTTTTTTTGAAAATATATAATTGGATAACATGTAATATTACATACTAACCATGATTCCATTAAATATTTAATGAAAAAACAATCACCAATGTTGGGATAACTAGAATTTGATATTACCATCTTAAATAAATTAGGAAAAGGTAATGTAGAGGCACATTTTCTTTCTGCACTTACAACAAATGAGAATGAGCCACTTGTTGAAAATAATTTCTTGGTGAACATCTCTTTGTAATAGATACTAAATCACCATGGTTTGTAGATATTTCTAACTACTTGGTTGCAGGAAAATTCCCACCTCAAATATATCCAAAAGAATGACAAAAGATCATCAAGTAGAGTTGGAGATTTTCATGGATTGACGAATGATTCTTTTATATAGGGTTAGATCTCATTATTGGGTGATGTGTGCACGAGGATGGAATCCATGACATACTAAGGGCTTTGTGGGGGTCAATTTGCATACTAGAGGACCGGATAAAAAGTACTCCATCAAGGGTACTACTAGACCACAATCTTCAGAGATGCTAAGTAATATGTAAAGATATGTGATAGTTGTCAACACATGGGAAGGTCAGTAGAATTATATGAGATGTCGTTACAATCACAACTAATAGTTGAAGCCTTTAAGAAATGGGCCCTTGTCTTTGTTGGACCAATCAATCCCCCTTCTTGACATAACTCCTACATCCTAGTATTGAAAAATCAAGGGTATTATTTTAGGGTTTGATTCTCCTTTCTTTATAATTACTTGTGACCGTGTTGCCTTCTTTTAATTCTTTATTATCTTATCTTTCATCAAGAAATTATACATACATGAAGATCACAAAACAAGAGACGCAAGATATAGGCATATGCCAGGGAAAAACCCCCCTTGAGGGGAAAACCCAGTCAATATAATTCTTCCTTTCAATAGTATTCTTTGAGACTCTTCACCCTAGACCAAGACCAGAATTTCCCTCCACACCATGTTAGCCTCCAAGATCTTCGACTCCTTTCAGTAACTTCGACTAGGCAGTAGTTTTCATCAACATGCAACTTCTGGCAGCAACAAAACCCTGGAAGACTTTGATTTCCAAAACCAGACCCCAAAACAGTCAATGCAAAAATCCCTTGCTTTTTTGGACTGCCTGCGGATTTCAGAGCTCGGCCCGCAGCTAGGGTTCTGAGCCCGCCGCCCTGTGCTGGCTGCTGCGCCCCAGCGCACAGCTCCCCCCCTCCCTCTGCAATCAGATGGAGTCCCCTGAGGGCCCTTCTCCCCCTCCGGATCCGCCCCCTGAAGTTTCAGCTTTCAAGAATCTGATAGCGAACGGATCTCTTCGGCAACCTTCTCAGACCCAGCAAAAATTCATTAAAAGGTTGGACTCGATCCCTTCTGTTGCCCTGCCAGAGGAGGATACCTGCAAAGCCGCTCTGAATCTGTCTGAAAAAGGCCTCATTGGCCAGTTTACAGGCCTATGGCCCTCTCCCAAATCTGTGGAGGATTGGACCCAAAGAAACTGGCAATCTCTCATAAAAAATGGAGTGAAGAGTTACTTCGTGGGCAAAGGGTACTTCGTCTTTGTCTTTGAATGCTCAGAAGACAGAAGCCTAATATTCAGAAATGGCCCCTACTTCATGGGGCCGCAGGGACTCTATCTAAATCAATGGAATCCAGATTTTGATCCCACTCAAGATGTTCCATCCGCGGTGCCGGTGTGGGTTAGACTTCCCCATCTGCCCCTTCACTGCTGGAACCAAAAGTCGTTCCAGACCATTGGGAATGCTCTAGGCAAGTATATAGATCAGGCAGTAAGAAGAGATCAATACTCTTGTGCGCGCATCTACGTCGAAGTGGATCTCGAAGAAGGATTGCCGGAAGCGATCAAGCTCACGGTTGCAGGTTGGTCTCACATCCAAGAGCTTGATTACGAACAGCTCCCATTTAAATGCAGACACTGTCATGGCTATGGCCACTTCGCCAAGAACTGTAAGAAGAAAACAGAGGAACAGGTTGAGAAACAGAATGGAGAACAATGGACCTTAGTCCAAAGATCAGTCCAAGCAAAGAAAAACTCAGGAAAAAGCGCTCCAACAAGTGACAAGAACAATGATACCCCAGCTCAGGAAACGGGAGATAACGAAAAAGGATCTGAGGAGGCGCAACCAGATCAGCCGACCAAAGCTCAGGTTAATGAGCATCCTGAGGAAACCCCATCAAAAAGCAAAGAGGCAGGAGGTGAAATCCACATTGAAGCCAACCAAGGCAGCCCCTCAAGCCCCACGTATGCTGACATAGCGAAGAAAAAGCCACCCATAAGCTCTGAGTCTTCAGAAGAAGAACTCTATGAGAGGCCATTAAAAAGACCAGGAAGGAAATCCCGAAAAGAAAAAAGAGAAGAAGAAGCAGAAAGGTTCAAAACCCAAGGGAGCCAATCCACGATAGAAATGACAATCGGGAGAAGTAACAGGCCCAGGACTTCCAAGGGCGGTTCCACCCCAAGCATAGGTAAATAATGAAATTAGTCTCTTGGAATTGCAAAGGACTGGGGAGCCCCGCAAAAGTCGAAGCAGTAAAAGACCTTCTAAAATCGGAACCTGCAGATATCCTCATGCTCCAAGAGACTAAGATAGCAGGACAAGCCCTGCTAGAAACCGGAAACTCAAAATGGAAGAAGAACTCAGGCATAGCTGTCAGCGCTCGGGGATCCTCGGGAGGCCTGGCAACGCTCTGGAATGGAGACATATTCCAGCTGATTAGCACTCATGAGACCTTGCACTGGATCTACACAGAACTCACCCACACTTCAAGTAAGTTAACTATCTCTTTGGTCAATCTTTATGTTCCAGTTAACTATTCAGAAAAAAGAGACTGTTGGAAGTCTTTGGCAGATTTCCTTGAACAGGAAGCCCCTAACAACATCATCCTCGCGGGTGATCTCAATATAGTCCTGAAAGCCAAAGAAAAAAGAGGAGGCACTGATCACAAGGACCCTATGGTGGGCGTAGTGGAGGATATCGCTCAGACTTGGGATCTTCATGACCTTAACCCAATACACGGTTTATATACATGGTCAAATAATAGATCTGGAACAGACCACATCTCTGCCCGGCTCGATCGCTTTCTAGTACAATCTCTCCTCATGAACAAGAAAATCATATCTTCAAAAATCCTGCCCAAATTGTCCTCGGATCACAAGCCAGTTCAGCTCTGCCTAGTAGATGAAGAAGACTCGGGCCCCATTCCCTTTCGATTCTCTCCTCATTGGATTGAAAGAGAAGGCTTTATGGACACGGTGAAAGCATCCTGGAACACCCCCATTGCAGGATCCCCAAGCTTTGTTTGGGAGCAAAAACTGAAGCTCACTAAAAAAGCTTTGAAAGAATGGATCAAGAGGCCAGCGCCCAACCCCACCTCTCTAAGAGTTGCAGCTGTCCAGGCCCTGCATTCCCTGCAAAACAATATGGAAAGCAAAGTTATTAATGAAAACCTCTTGGAAAAGGAAATTAGAGCGCAGAGAGCAGCCTATAAATCTTTCAGAAACGAGGAAGAATATTGGAGACTAAAATCAAGGAGCCTGTGGTTAAAAGGAGGGGACCGCAACACCTCTTTTTTCCACCGGCAGTACAGGGCTAGATTGTCTAGGAACCACATAACAGAAATAAAGACTATGACGGGCCAAATCTGCAAGGGCAATCAACAAGTCAAAGAGGTTGCAGAACAACACTTTCAGAATCTCTTCAGCTCGGATGATCAAGGTGAAGAAATGGAGGAAGCAGAATTTCTCAATCACATACCCTCCTTAATTTCGCCTGAGAACAATGCAGAGTTATGTAAACCTGTCACAGAGGAAGAAATTATCAAAACCATCTGGTCCATGGACTCTGACAAGGCCCCCGGACCGGACGGCTTTTCCATTCATTTCTACAAAGTCTGCTGGGACATAATAAAATATGACCTCCAAAGGATGGTAAGGGGATTCATGTCAAAAGCCAAAGTAGGTGGTAGCACCAACTCAACCTACTTAGCTCTGATCCCCAAGGAATCTAACCCGGAAACTTTTGCCAGATTCAGACCAATTTCCTTATGTAATGCTTCCTATAAGATCTTGGCAAAGCTGATGGCCAATAGAATGAAGCCCTTGCTCCCTAGAATCATCTCAACATCTCAAGGAGGTTTTGTGAAGGGTAGACACATCCTCGACAACGTCATCCAAGTTCAAGAGACCATCCACACAAGCCAACAGAGAAAGGAGAAAGGCATGTTAATAAAGCTAGATATGGCTAACGCGTTCGACAGAGTTAATAGAGAATTTCTCAGCAAAGTCTTGCTGTCCTTTGGATTCTCCATTCAGTTTGTCAATCTTCTAAAAGCCTGCATGAACAATCCATGGATAGCTCCTCTCATAAATGGCAGACCTGCAAACTTCTTTAAAGCGAAGAGAGGCATCAGGCAGGGATGCCCTCTCTCTCCCTATCTCTACATCATAATGGCAGAAGCATTAAGCAGAAAACTCGAAGACGAAAGACTGTCAGGCTCCATCCCGGGCCTCAAAATCACCAGTAGATTAAGTCCCATAAACCATGCTTTATTTGCAGATGATTCGATTCTTCTGGGGGGTGCCTCAATCAGAATTGCAAAAGCCTGTGGCAAGGTCATTAGGAGCTACTGCAAAGTCTCAGGAGCATTGGTAAATGAAAGCAAAAGCGAAGTCTTCAGCTGGAATACAAACCACCAGGAACTCATTAACATAGCCAACACTCTTGGATTCAAAGGGCATTCACAATGGGAGAGCATCAGATATCTCGGTCTCCCTATAATCTCAGGAGTGAACAAAAGATCGCTGTGGAGTGACATAATCTGCAAATTCAAAGCCAAAATCTCGAAATGGGGAGGCCATTGGCTGACAAAAGGAGGTAAGGTTGTTTTAATCAAATCACAGCTCTCCTCTTTAATAATTTACCAGGCTGCCTTTCTGCTTGCTCCCAGAAATATCATGGACCAAATCTCCTCTCTTCTTAGGAATTTCCTCTGGCAAGGGGGCAGGGGCAACGACAAGAATCTGCACCTGGTCAACTGGGAAACAGTCAAGAAGCCTTTCGATGAAGGAGGTCTCCAAATCAAAGATCCCTCTTTGGTTAATCTAGCTCTAGGCAGTAAGATCCTGTGGAAAATGTATAAAGAGCCAAGTCACCCTGTCAGCGCCACGCTTCGCTCAAAATACACTACCAGTGATGAGTTAAGAAACCTTAGATTGGACCTCACAGCCAACAGCACTCTTTTGTGGAAACTCTGTCTCAAGAGCAGCAAAATTTTCAAGAGTAAAATCTACAGAATCCCAGGGAATGGCAAGAAAACCAGCATCTGGAATGATAGGATAATGGGGCGAGATGCCATAAAGGAAAATGAAGAAATCGCAGGTTTAATAGAGTGGTTAACCTCTTCCGGGAAGACAAGTCTCTATGACATATCTGAATGGGACCAGCAAGGCGATTGGACAGGTTGGGCAATCCCTGCACCACCAGCCCATCTACAGCATCACCTGAACACCTTCATGGAGCAACTCGAAGAGGCCGCCCCGATCCACAGAGCAATGACAGATCGATGGGGTTGGGGCCATTCTGGCGATTACTCTGCTGCGGAAGGATACAAAGCTTATCAAATAAAAGGAAACAGCAAGCACAGTCCAGCGCTTTGGAAAAATATATGGGCTCCCACTGCTCTTCCGAAAATCAATTTTTTTGTCTGGACCCTTATCCATAATAAGATCCTAACAGGTGATAACCTTGCAAAAAGAAATTTTGCCGGCCCTCATTGGTGCGCCCTCTGTAGAAGCCACGCCGAGACTGTGCAACACCTTTTTATCGACTGCCAATTTGCAAAGGCAGTTTGGGAACATACGCTGCAAGATCTTCATATAACCTCCCCGGCTCACATAACAATTCCGGATCTCTTTTCTGAATGGAGCCGTCGGTACCCTCGACACATACAGCAAAAATCGATTTGGAATAAAATTTGGAATGCGCTGCCCAAGTTCGTCTGCTGGAAAATCTGGTTGGCCCGCAATCAGAAGGTTTTCAAGGATCACCAGTTAACTTCTTTGCAGGTAGCAGCCAAGGCTAGATCTCTTCTCCTAGAGACGGTGCAGCAACAGTACTATAAAGAAGATGCAACTCTACAGCAGGTGGAGAAGCGTTGGATTGGAAAGCTTACATTGCAAAACAGGAAAACTCTCTTTGCACCTAATCTAGAGCACCCAACCTGGAAGAAAAGAGATGCTGATGAAACATTCCAGAAGTGGTGGAGAGCTCAAAACATTCATACAATATTCTTTGACGGGGCTTCTAAAGGTAACCCTGGCCCCTCGAGCGCCGGTGGGATCATCTTCTCTCCTGAAGGGCGCTCCAGAGATTTTTTCTACTGGGGCCTCGGCGTGAAGACCAACAATCAAGCAGAACTTCTCAGCCTCCTTAAAGCCTGCCAAATTGCCAGAGCAAAAGGGGTCAAGGATATCCAGATCTTTGGAGACTCGGAGATCCTAATAAAGAAGTTGAGGGAGGGAGAGTTATTCCGAAATGCAGGCCTCAACAGAACTCTGGAAAGGCTAAAAAGAACTCTTTCATACTTTACAACCACCAAATTATATCATATTCTCAGAACTTCCAACAGTGAAGCAGACTTGATGGCAAACAAAGGAAGCGCACTGGTCAGAGGGCGGCTCTTCATCAATGAGGATAGCTTCATAGAAACTCCACCATAATAGATTGTTTCAGCAGCTGTATTAGAAGCATAAGCAAGTTGTAAGCAGGGCTGCCTCGGCAAAGCCCCTCTCCTTTTCCACCAGATTCAATAAAATTCCATAACCGTTACAGTTAAAAAAAAAAAAAAAACCAGACCCCAAAACAGAGAGGGAGAGACGCCAAAATATCAATTTTCTTCTTCTCTAGAGACTCCCCCAAACTCACACTCCTTTTCTCCTTATGTAAATAGACTTCAAACTTCTCAGCTCTTCTAGAGATATCGAATTTCTTGAGAGAGTGAGTGCTCCAAATGACTTCAACCTTGTTGAATATATAGGCTTCTTGTGGGTCGAATGGGAGTATTTAGATCGACTAGATATTCCTTAGGCTGACATGATATGCAGGACACATAATTCATATTTGACTTGATACAAAACCTTTTTACATGATGTGAAAGCCCAATAAGGGTCTCTTCGAGTGTACAATGAATCTATAAACTCAATATTAATCCTAGAAGTCCACAATGGGGACTTTGACTAATATAATGATGACCCAAGCATGAAGCCCATGCTTTAATAGGTCATTTTTACCATAATAAAAATTCTTTTCTTTATTCTTTTGACAAGTACATTACATAATGACTCTAGTACATTATTGAATACTGAACATAGTTACTTTTTCCAACACTCCCTCTTAACTAGGTGGGTATTCATAATGTAAAAATATAATGGAAGATCTCAAATGATATGAAAACATGAAGAAAATTTAGGCACCAAAATGCCATGGACTAGATTCTTGACCATGGCAATCTATCCAACTAATCACTCAACAATTTAGGCACTGGAGTTCCATGGAACAGATTCCTAACCAGGGAAATCTATTTAGGTGGGACTAAGGTGGACTCAAGATTTCAACCCCTCTAGGTACCATTAGGCTTACTTGCTAACCACCAACACAAACATATAGGTGTGTAACCAAAACCGAGCTCAATAAACAACACCACCTTTTCAATTCCAGGATTCCTGACATCAACAAAGAGTGCTGACCTGATGTCTCCCAAAGAAATTCTTCACTCACAAAGCCTCAACAAATCTCTTCCATTTCTATATCATCAATACAATCATCAATATCTACCAAACCCAGTAGGTTGCTTAGATATTCTAACTTCTTATTAGGAAGAGCCTTTGTCAGTATGTTTGCTACCTGTTTGTCTGCTGGAACATATTCTAGCTTCACGATCGCATCCTGCACCAAGATGTTAATTAAGTGGAACTTATTATTGATATGTTTTGTCATCAAATGAAACATGGTATCTCCAGACATCTTGATACAACTTTTATTATCGTAGTTAATCACAGTAGGACCCAGAGACTTTTCGAACAAGTATGTTAGAAGCTTCCTTAACCAAACAACCTCTTTTCCTACTTCATATGCAACCACATATTCTGCCTCGGCACTACTCAATGCAACAAGATCTTACTTCCTACTCATCCATGAGATCATAATAGCTCCACGACCAAAGCATCCTCAGGTAGTGCTCCTTCCATCTATCTCATCGCCACCCCAATAAACGTTCCATGGAATAGATTCCTGACCAGGCAAATATATTTAGGTGGGACTAAGGTGGACTCAAGATTTCAACCCCTCTAAGTACCATTAGGCTTACTCGCTAACCACCAACACAAACATATAGGTGTGTATCCAAAACCGAGCTCAATAAACAACACCACCTTTTCAATTCCAGGATTCCTGACATCAACAAAGAGTGCTGACCTGATGTCTCCCCAAGAAATTCTTCACTCACAAAGCCTCAACAAATCTCTTCCATTTCTATATCATCAATACAATCACCAATATCTACCAAACCCAGTAGGTTCCTTAGATATTCTAACTTCTTATTAGGAAGAGCCTTTGTCAGTATGTTTGCTACCTATTTGTCTGCTGGAACATATTCTAGCTTCACGATCACATCCTGCACCAAGATGCTAATTAAGTGGAACTTATTATTGATATGTTTTGTTATCAAATGAAACATGGTATCTCCAGACATCTTGATACAACTTTTATTATCGTAGTTAATCATAGTAGGACCCAGATACTTTTAGAACAAGTATGTTAGAAGCTTCCTTAACCAAACAACCTATTTTCCTACTTCATATGCAACCACATATTCTGCCTCGGAACTACTCAATGCAACAAGATCTTACTTCCTACTCATCCATGAGATCATAATAGCTCCATGACTAAAGCATCCTCATGTAGTGCTCCTTCCATCTATCTCATCACCACCCCAATAAAAGTTCGTGAAGCCAATTAGCTTGAATTCCTTACTATCATACTTTAGGCAGTGTTGTATAGTTCCACGAAGATACATCAATATATGTTTGGTAGCTATCCAGTGATCACAATGAGGCTCCAGCTGAAACTGACTAAGAATGTTCACTGAAAAACATATATCTGGCCTAGTATTTACCATATACATCATGGAACCCATAAACTAGCGATATGAGGTAGGATCCACGAGACTCGATTTGGAGCTCCTCAACTTCTTGAGGTTGGTGATCATAGGAGTAACCACTGGCTTGGAGTTCATCATCCCAATTTTTTTATAATAACTTGATGATGTAATTTTCTTATGCCAAATATATAACCCCAGTGCTTTTCCATACTTCTAGACCTAGGTAGTAATGCACCAGTCCTAGATCCTTCATCTCAAATTCGGCTGCCAATATTTTCTTGCATTATTGAATTCTTCATTCTACACCGGTGATGAGAGGTGTTGGCTGCTCTAATTGTTTATTAATTAAACAGTCGAGTACCACATTAAATTTTCAACCCGGGAAAGTCCTTTTATCTCAAAGGTGACCTCGTACTGTATGCACTCAATTCTAAAAGCATTAAAGGTTGTAGTATAAACAATCTATTCTCTGTCAAACCCTTACTCTGTGTTACAACAGTTATAATTTATTGCAGGAATAGAATGAAACAGATGACTAATTAAAGATAACAAATCTGCAAAAAGAAATGATGGTTGTCTTGTAACAGAGGATCAGGACCCTATCCTCAGAGTAAGAACATTCAGCACCTGCCCCTATTATCCAGTTGCCAATACACTCTGTAAATCCTAATCACCGGTGAGACACTCTTCTACAACATCAATTGATTAAGAAAACAGAAAAGGAGCAAAGGTAAAATATCAGAAGCAATTCTCATGGACTAGAGATACACAGAAATCACACACACACACTTAACAGGAAAAGGAATGGGTGAATCTTGTGATGAAGGTGGGCCCTGTCCTTCTCACAAGATTCCCCAGGACACAGATGCTAAGTTAAAATACTCAGAACAGTGCTTTATTCATCTGCCAATACGCAAAATTACAATAGAGATTCAATCTTGTTCCTTCACTACAATTTCCTCTGTTACAACCCCCTCCGTTCTAATTTAGGTATCTCCCCTTTATAGAGGAGACATATATTACAATAGATTGTCATTTTTCATTTCAGTTTGACCCTTTTGTACAAAAATAGTAAATCAATCCCTGTTACAGCATGCTGTTACAACAGTGTGTAACTGTGTATTCCTTCATTGATCGGATCCCTTTTTTGTCTCAATCGTCTCCTTGAAATTCATGTGTTGTCTTTTGTTGTTTCACCATTGTCGCAGATTTGGTAAATCTCAACTGTTTCCTCGAAGTTCTCATGATTTTTTTGCTGTTTCAACATCTGCAATTGAGGTTTTGCCAGTTTAGACGGTTGCTGATCCTGCTATTCCAACGACTGCAAAATATGGTTTTACCAGGTTTAGACAATTGCTGTTTTTGCTGTTTCGGCAATTGGTTTTTCCAACTTTAGACAGTTGTTGTTTCTGCTGTTTCGGCAACTGCAAAATATAGTTCTGCAAACTTTGAACAGTTTCAACAATTACTCAGCAACTTAGTCAGCGTCAAAGATTAATTATAAAGATAACATGATTATGTGTTGAATGATTAAACATATAGCAATGAGGAGAGTTATTTCATACCTTTGGACTAATTAGGAAAAAATGCTAGCAAAGGCTTTCAACTATGGGTTGAAGAGGGTAATATAATGGCAAAATATACGGTCAAAAATAGACAATATGGGAACCTAACAAGAGGATCATCCACATATAATATAATAATGACTCGCTCATTATTCACAACCTTGATATATACATTTGGATCAACAATACTCTTTACAAACCCAATATTGAGAAGATATGCATCTATTATTGCATACCATGCCCTTGGTGTTTGTTTCAAGCCATATAGAGCCTTCTTGAGCCTGCAAACATGAGAGTCCCTGCTGTTCACTTCAAATCCTTCAGTATTTTTGATGTACACTTCCTCATCAATGGTCCCATTCAAAAATGCGGTATTAACCTCCATTTGATGGATATTCCAACCCATTGTAGTAACCAATGAAACAAAATATCTAATGGTAATGTACCTTGCAGTAGGTTCAAATGTTTTTTCATAGTCAATGCCTTCCTTTTGAGAGAAACCCCTTGAAACGAACCTTTCCTTGTACTTTTCTACACTTCCATCAATAACATGTTTGATCTTATAGATCCACTTCGATGTGACAATCGATTTGTCACTAGGTCTAGGAATGATTTCCCAGACCCCATTCTTCATGATGGATTGCTATTATTCCAGCATAGATTTCTTCCAAACCTATTCTTTCTTAGCTTCCTGGAATATAGATGGTTTGGCTTCAATCAAATTTGTCATACGTGCAACATAACCTGAATATCTTTTCAGTATTTTCCTGGAGGACCCTTCCATAGCTTCATGTCCTTCAACATCTTCTAATGTAGCTCCCAACCAATTTGGCCTCTTCCTTGTGGTTTGGACAACCACCGATTGAATAGGCTCACTTGGTCATTCTCCTTCATCATTTGTAGTAGAGTTCTCATGAACTTCATCTTATTCAAATATGGGAACTTCTTCGTCATCAGAATCAATAGGAATATCATTTGATTTCTTGTAATTTTGATTCTCATAAAATATGACGTCCCCAATTACTTTAATGTATCTTCCCTCCTTTATGTAGATTCGATATGCTTTTGAGGAAATACTATAACCAATGAATATTCCCTTGATTCATGTCGAGTCCAACTTATTTTGCTTGTATTTCGAAACATGGACATATGTTGGACTTCCAAATATGCAGAAATGATCCACACTCGACTTCTTTCCTATGAATACTTCCTCGGGTGCAGTATTGTCAAGACTCTTATGAGGACTTCTATTTTGAATGTACACGGTAGTCATCACTGCTTCACCCCATAAGAACTTTAGTAGATCTTGATTAAGGAGCATAGTTCGAATGCCTTCTTCAATTGATCTATTCTTCCTTTGGGCCAATCCATTTTGTTTGGGATATTAGGGAACAATGAGCTCCCTCTTAATACTTGCATCCTTACAATATGCAATTAACTCTTTAGAGGTGTATTACCCACCATTGTCAGACCTTAGAGTATTTATCTTCTTTTTGGTTAGGGTTTCCTCCTCAACCCTAAACTCCTTGAACTTATTAAATAATCCATCTTTAGTTTTGAGTAGGTAGAGCCATGTCTTCCTTGAATGGTCATCAATGAATGTTATATAGTAGATATGACTTCCAAGTGTCTTATCAAACATGGGCTCACATACATTGGAATGGATGAGATCAAATATTTCTTTAGAAATAGATTCACTAATATGAAATGGCTTTCTAGTATGCTTCCCCAAAGAACATATGTTGCACACACCTTCATGGTATAAATTCATATCAGGAATACCATGAACCAATTAACTAAGAGTAGGGATGACCCTATACTGAAGATGGCCATACCTTCGATGCCATAGTTCAATGACACTTATTTCCATATGAACTAGATCTTAAGGAGATGGAATGATAACCCAGTAAATACTTCCTTCACGAACTCCAATAACCCTAGCTTTGTTAGTACTAGAGTTCTTTCCTCAAACCAATACTTTTCCATCAACAAAAGAAATTCTTTCCCCTTTATCTTCTAAGCAAGAAATAGAAAATAAATTATTTTTCAAACCTAGAACATAGAGAATGTTGTTGAGATGTAGCTTTGATCCATTGTCTAGCTTCAATGATGTAGATCCCATGCCTCTAACATCATAGATTTTTTATGTAGATTTACTTCCGGATCCATCGCATTCAAATTCTAACATCATAGCTTTTGTTGTCGTCCAATTCCACTGCATGAAAGGATGAATTCTTTGATAGTTTGTGTAGTTTCCTACTTTCACCTATCATGTGTCTCGATACTCCACTATCAGTGATCCATGCATTGTCATCAGTAAGAGATCTTGTAAGGGAAACCAAGAATCCATGACCCTTGACTTTCTTGAATAGGTAGTAGATGATCTTCTTGATACATCTTCCAGTAGAGTTGAAACCCAAACTTATGTAGTTCACCATAGAGGGAGAATCCATGCCAACAAAGTGATATTCAACTTCTCTTGACCTTAGCTATGATACCATGTTGGAAAATCAAGGGTATTGTATTAGGGTTTGATTCTCCTTTCTTGATAGTTACTTGTGAGAGTGTTGGATTATTTTACTTCTTTATTATCTTATCTTCCATCAAGCAATTATACATACATGAATATCACAAAACAAGAGACGCAGATATAGGCACATGCAAGGGAAAAACCCCCCTCAAGGGGAAAACCCAGTCAAGATAATTCTTCCTTTCAATTGTATTCTTTGAGAATATTCACCCTAGACAAAGACCATACTTTGCCTTCACACCATGTTAGCCTCCAAGATCTTTGATCCCTTCCAGAAACTTTAGCTAGGAACCACTTTCCAGTAACATGCAACTTCTAGTAGCAGCAAAACCCTAGGAGACTTCAATTTCCCAAACTAGACCACAAAACAGAGAGAGAGAGAGAGAGAGACCAAAAGCTCAATTTTATTCTTCTCTATAGACTCCCCCAAACTCACACTCCTTTTCTCCTTCCGACAATAGACTTCGCACTTTAGTCTCTTCTAGGGATATTGTTTGCTTGAGAGAGTGATTGCTCCAAATGACTTTGACCTCCTTCAATATATAGGCCTCTTGTGGGTCAAATGGGGGTATTTATGCCAACATGATGTGGAGGACACATAACTCATATTTGAATTGATACAAAACCTTTTTACATGATCCGAAAACCCAAGAAGGGTCTCTTCAAATTTACAATGACTCTGTAAACTCAATATTAATCTTAGGAGTCCACAATGCGGAATTTGACTAATATAATGATGACCCAAGCATGAAACCCATGCTTTAATAAGTCATTGTTACAATAATAAAAATACTTTTCTTTATTCGTTTGACAAGTACATTACATAATGACTCAAGTACATTATTGAAGAACGAACATAGTTATTTTTTCCATCACCTAGTTTTCGAACACTATCACAAAATGAATGGAAGAAATAGCACCCCCAACTATAATAAAGAAAGAAATAACATAAATTATCCATGAGGAAATATTTACCAATTTAAATATACCATGGGATATCATCCCAGATGGAGGAACACAATTAATTCAAGGATCATTGAGAACCTCATGGAAACATTAAAATATCAAGAACATGGTAACCATGCCATATCATTTGCGAGCTTATGGGCAAGTTGGTCCAGATTTATGAAGGAACAAAATGAAATATAAATTTAAGCAAAACAAAAAGATACAATGAAAGAATAGAACTTCAATTAGTTAATAACAATTACTGAAAATTGTTAACATGCATAATAGAACAAACTAGCTTGGGTGATGGCAGCTTATCTTTGAGAAGAGATGTAACAACTACATGCCTTCTTAATTGTCTTACAATGAGGCTTGAAGGCCTTTTTATCATAAATAATCAGTGTGAAACCATAACCATAGGAGATGAAGCACCAATGGTTTTGGGCCCCGTTCGGGTAAGTTGGACCACCAACTTCCCAGGGTCGTAACTTTTGCATATGATCTCCTTTTGGCTATCATAATACCTCATTTCAAATATCTCCATGAGAAGGTGAAAAACTAATATATTAGATAAATTTCAACACTTTTCTGGTATCTCCATTTTCCCAGAAAATGTATTTTAGGACCTCAAAACTACTTTAGAAGTTTAGGACTCGAAAAACTTCCATAAATAGAAAGTCGTTCTATAATTAAGGAATCTGAAAGGAATAATGTTGGGGGTCCTAATGGAATAGGTGAGTGGCCAATAATATCGACCTAGGTTAGTCCTCCCCCCTTAGGAAGCAATGGTCCCCATTCCGTTGAGTGCCTCCATGAGATGGGGAAACTTTTGTTGAACTTGGTCCCTAGTGAGCCATTTGCCTTGGTGCAGGAGCTAGACGACTTTTACAACCTGATACCATTGGATCCTCTATTGGAAAGTGTTCTTAATTTGTGTGTCCATGATTCAGCCAATCATATCTTGCTCATTGCAATCTAGGTTGATATCTATTGGTGTCAACTTCTCAACAATGTTTGATGTGTTCAACAATTGTGGAAAGTATGGTCGAATGTGGTCCACATTGAACACTGGGTGAAGGCCAAGGAATGGAGGAATGCTGATCTCGAAAGCATTGCCACTCACAACCTTGGTGATGGTGTAAGGCCCATATCAAAGTGGTCAAAGCTTCGAATGGGATCTAGTGAGGAGTTCCTTCTACAAATGTAAACAAACTTTGTCGCCCACTTGAAACTTATGCGTCACCCGATGTTGATCATGACGTTGTTTATACTTAGCATTAGATTTATCTAGGATATCATGGACCTACTGGTGGATGTGTTGGATGCATTCAATAAATGTTGTGGGTTTATCAACTTCAGACTAAACATGTGTAAATTCTGCCTATGTAGTCACAAGAGGCATTGCGACATCAATAAGACACAATGGTCGAAATCCCATGCCCACTTTAAAGGGGTTGTGTCCAGTCGAGCTATGGAGATCTTTGTTATAACTGTGTTGAAAGTAGGGAAGACTCTCATTCCATGTTCATGGATGCTTGGAGTTTTAAATGTGTAGTATATGCACTATCATCCTATTGACAACCTCTATTTGGGGATCGGTTTATAGATGGAATGCAATCGACTTGGTGAGCTTAATGTCTAATAAATACCAGAGGATCGACCAAAATGTGTTGAGGAACCTGTTATCCTAATCTGATATACTGGTCTATGGGATCCCAAAATGAACCCACACTCATTTGAAGAATAGTTTGGCAGTGTCTTCTGTTGTGATGCTCTTCTTACAGGCCACAAAAATAGTCATCATAGAAAATCCACCGATGACAACAAATACATACTCATTACCATGATTGGTAGAAGGGAGCCCATATATATAGTCCATGGAGATGGACTCCCATGTGATGAGCACTAGTATTGTAGCAAGAATGCTGCAATTCCTGGAGCTACCAGCTTTACTTTATCAACCCGGGGTTCGTACAAACTTGGAGGTGACAGTGCTATATACACAAGTAAAAGTGATGGTTCTACCTTTTGTCACTGTTCAGCTGGCGAGATACCAAGACTTCTATGGATTTAGAAGAAGCTTTATTTCTGATGAGAGAAGGAGAAATCTACTCTAGGAGAAAGCTTGTCTACTGCAATAAGGAAAATCACTGAAATCATATGCTTAAAACACACCATTCTCTAACTAACTGTCGAGAAACTATGCTTCACAAGAATGCCAAGCTAACATGTAGGAAATGCTACTGTCCTAACCATGGAAGTTCAAAACATCAAACATCCCTACTGTGCATATAAAGGACTGGAATAAATCTATTTTTTCTTTTTATTCTTTTTATGGAAAATCAAGTGTAAACCCTAATCTCTTTTGGTGATGTGGCAGGTGGCTTAGGGATGTTGGTGGATGGTTGGGAGGTTTGGGAGACCCTCAGGTACCCTTGTGTGGCTTCCTAGAGGTTTTCCCTCAATTCGGCCTCAAAACAGGCCACTACAGGAAAACCTACAGGATGTCCTAAAAACCTACAAGATTCCCTGTATTTCTATAGGATATAGCTGAGAGCAAAAAGATGGGTGCTGGAGGTGATGGAAAGCTTAGAGAAGGTGGTTGGTAGGTGTAATGGAATGAGAAGATGCTTAGGGTCACTCAGAACTAAAAGCCAAGGTCAGGATATGGTTGGATTTGCTCAACATGCTTGGAGGGGTTTCTATGTAAAATGATGAAATTGGTGAAGGTCTTGGTGAAAGCGACGAATGATTATGGATGGATGAAGTTGGAAGGTGGTTGATTGCTATGAGATATCTCTCTATTTAGGAAACACCTGCTCTGCATCAAACATTGATATTTTCCAAAAAAAAATCATGTAAACAAGAAGAATTCTAATAAGCTAGAAAAACAGAGTTTAATGAGCTAGATGTCTACTTCATGCATGAGGAAAATTGCAGAATAAAATGGAATGATTAATGAGATCTACTGTAAGACTGAATATGGAAGAGATGGTAATTAAATCCTACACTTTCAAACTGATCAAATGCTGGTTCAAGTACAGTAAACTCTAAATTCTATGAGAAAATAGAAATCTGTCTTTTTGGGACTGCATAGGGGTCCTTTCCTCAAGTCATGATCCCTGAAGGGAGAAGTGAGGCCAAGACACCTATTGACAAATTTGTGATGCTTTTTCCTTCTAACCTGCTGCTGAAGTAAAGCACAAATGGAATCAAACTAATAAACAAACTAATCAAATCTACACTGCCTGCAATGAAATGCTTCTAAGGACAATTTAATCATGAATATATGAAACTAATCTAAGCATACAGATACAAGAAGAGGAGCCTTTGCTACTAGGGTTGGGCCATAACCCAAGAGCTTCAACCCTCTGAGTTAACTCAGTACTGGATAATGAAAAAGCTCTTTCTCATTATCAAAACAGAAAATTAGATAGCAATGTCTTCCACAAGTCTGGAGCTCAAAATATACTAGTGTTTTTACAACAAAATATGGAATCCTAACGAGGCTCTAGGCCTCTTTATTTATGCAACTTAATTCCCCAACGACTTCCTTAAATATGGGGAAGCTCGGCTCCTAAACTCGAGATTAACTAAGTCTTTGACTATCACTTTCTTGACTACCTTTTGATCTTCATGATTTGGCTGCTTGTACTCCAAGTTGGTGTGATTAATGGAGGAATATTTGAATGAGGGAGGAGCAAATGAGGAGGATTTACCTCCTACAATCTCTCTCCCTTGTCCCATTCTAGTTTCAAACCTTAATCTTGCCAAAATTCCTCAATTTTCTCTTTGAAACCTGCATTCAATGCATATTAGTCCACTATGCATAATATCTCACTTTAACTCATCTCATTAAACAAAATATATTCAAAACATGTAATAAATTGTGAGAAGAGTTGATTTGAATAAGCTAGGAGGTGATTTAAGGTCCATATAGTTACCCAATGATGAGGCTCATCATCACCCCCTAGTGAAAGTGTTGCTCATCCTCTGAGCAACTCAATCAATATCCATGTCTTTCATAGCTCTAGTGCCCCCCCGAAATCCCATGATTCTGCTCTAGTTTCCTCTTCCTGTGCATAGAATCCTACCTTCCTTTCTACCTCCTCCCATTGTTTTATTTCTTCCTCTTCCTTCCTTCCTTTTAACATCCCCAAGAGGAATGGTGGATTGAGTCTCAAGACAATCCAATTGGCTTTGAGCCTTTGGATGGTTTGTTTGTACATGGGTGTTCTATTAAGTGCTTCTCTCATCCTTTGAGGAGAATGGTACTCTTTTGTTTTCAAACTATATGGAAAAGTATTCCATCTCCTTTGGCAAGCTTACATGCTTTCATCCCCTAACGGTTTGAACATGTCCTCAAAATGTGTTATTGCTTTCTCTTGGGCAACAAGATACCTGGGTGCAAGTTGAGGATCATTTGCAATTAAATTATGTGTTCTAATGACAACCATTGGATTGGACTGCTAAGCTCTTATCATGAGAGGCTCAGTTTGTTCCCTTGCCAATATCTTCTTCATTTCTACAACCCTTTCTTCCTCATGGTTCATCC
Source organism: Pinus tabuliformis (assembly GCA_031772625.1). Taxonomy (NCBI): domain Eukaryota; kingdom Viridiplantae; phylum Streptophyta; class Pinopsida; order Pinales; family Pinaceae; genus Pinus; species Pinus tabuliformis. The sequence continues at coordinate 709,804,036 of CM062819.1, read as the reverse complement.
ATGATGCCAAAGCCATCAACTGTAAATCCCCCAGCTTTGCATTAGGGTCCCATACATTCATATCTATCAAAGCCATGTTATGCAAGTAGAACTCAGACATCTTAGCCCTATCCTCTAATGTACTTTGATCATAGAGATCAATGAACTATCTATAATCTTGGAATGGCATAGTGCCTCTCTGTGCTAGGGTCTTGATTTGGAACTGTAGCCATTGTTCCTTAAGGTATAATACATAGGACTTAGCTAGCATCTTGCATTGGATTGCATCCAAAGATAGACTAACCATGGATGTCAATTGATTCTCTCTTTCTTGCAGCTGTCCTTTCAACCATGCATTTTTTGTCTCCAACTGAGCTTTCATTATGGCCTCTCTGTCCCTCAGGCTACTTAGTTCTCTACCCATCTCTTTGAGATTTTCCTCCATGTGACCAATGTCCTCCACTCCCTTGGACTTGGCAATCTGCATCCATCTATGTGTTTTGGCTCTTTCTTTCTCAAGCTCAAAAAATAATGGAATGGAAAATTTTTGTGGAATGACCTTGCCCCCCTCAATAAATTTGTAGTAGGAGTCAAGGTTAGGTTGAGGACTAGGTTCCCTTAGCTTTGGGTCCTCTCTCTTTGTTTCTGGCTGCATACTTCCTTCCTCATCCAATTTTTGAGTTTCCTGTAGGTTTAGCAGAGTTTCCTGTAAGACTGCCTCTGCTTCCTGTAGGTCTTGCTGTGTATCTTGTAGGATGTCTTTTCCTTTGGATGAGGTAGATCTGGTTATAGTTATTCTCACATGAAGATTATTAGTTTAATGTTTTTCTTTCTAAATATTATTAGTTTGATTGAAAATTTTTATGTTGATTAGAACATGTATATCCAATAAACATAAAACAAAATCAACTATTCACTTTTCTTCATGTTTATTCGATAAATATTTCAAATTTACATAAATATACAATTTTTTTAAATAATATTTTGTTAGGTTGGTATGGGTAAACTTGAGTTGATTAAGTTACCGACAATTTTCGAGATCTAGGTTTATGAGAACCCATGGATTTTCCCATCGTATTCATCTTTAGGTAAATTGGTCCTTGTGGCCATTGAGATCCCAAGTAAGAGTGTATTTAGACACCACCACTTCTCTTAGTGTTTCGTGATCCTAACAAATAGTATTAGAGTTGTGGCCAGAGTTTTTGTCTATGTTGATCAGAGCCTAGTAAATATCAAAGCTATGTAGCTGAAGCGTGAATGGATTGGTAAAGTATGCATGCAAACAATTCTGTAGGAAAAACAATATACATGGGAGGTAACCGTTGTCTCATGAGAAGAGAGAACCCTTTTGTAGTGAAAGGCTATGCTGGCCATGATAAAGGAGAGTGATGCCCACTAAATTGTTAGAAGTTGTGTTAATGAAAGATTGTGAGGATCTAGTGAGTGGAAATGGTGTTGGAAGGCCAGGTGGTGTTGGAAGCCCAAGTCAAGTTATGGATCATCAAAGCTAGAGATGTAGTGAGAGAGTGGTCATATGGATGAGAAAATGGAGATTGATTCAATGGTTTGAGTATAGTGAAGGAGCTAGTGTTTGATGAGAGCCACAGTGCTATGATAACACTAATGGTGTGTAAACACCCTAGGGTTTTCATCCAAGGAAAGTCATGTATTTCCCTAGGAAGTAGTAAGACTTGTCTTTTAAGCATACATATTGTGCATGAGCATGAATTCTTGTAAGGCCTTTAGACTTTGATCATGCATACATGTAGTTCAATGACACATGGATTCATAAAGTTGTGCAATGGACCACTTAGATAGGTATTAGGGTGGTCGGTGTACTGGTATCCTAGCTTGGGGGGGGGGGAATGTGAGATCTCAAGTGAGATGGTTGATGAATGATTCTGACTAGGTTAATTTCCTTGAGTCAAGTTTAAGGAGGGGATTGTTAGGGTAGCTTGGATAAAAATTGTTTCAATCAAGTTATCAACAATTTTTAAGCTCCAACCTATGAGAACTCATAGTTTTTCCTATGATATTCATCTCAAATGTAGCCTATTTAAATGTGGAAAGACTCCAAATAAATTGGTCCTTGTGATCATTGGGATGCCAAAAAAAAATCTTTGAACACCATCACTTCTCTCAATATTTTATAATTCTAACATATTTGAAAAATATTATAGTAAAAATTATCTTTGTAATGTAGCATTGTAAACCTTTGAAAAAACAAATTCTATAAGATAAGTACTTTTATATGATTAAATAATTTTCACAACCACACTCTTCATACTCATAATCATCATTGATTGTTAGGGTAGCTTGGATAAAATTGTTTCGATCAAGTTATCAACAATTTTGAAGCTCCAACTTATGAGAACTCATAGTTTTTCCTATGATATTCATCTCAAATGTAGCCTATTTAAATGTGGAAAGACTCCAAATAAATTGGTCCTTGTGATCATTGGTATGCCCAAAAAAAAATTTCTTTAAACACCATCACTTCTCTCAATATTTTATAATTCTAACATATTTTAGTAAAAATTAGTATAGCATTGTAAACCTTCGAAAAAACAAATTCTATAAGATAAGTACTTTTATAGGATTAAATAGTTTTCACAACCACACTCTTCATACTCATAATCATCATTGATTGTGTGTGAACATCGTTTAAATATCCTTTGTGTTTTTTATATAAATTTGAAATTATATTTGAAACGAAAGTTTCTCTATGTATTATGTAAATGATACTTAAAGTGATTTGTTTTTAATCCAAACATTCATCCAAAATTAATATAATGAACGATATCTGTAACATGTATCCACTTGAACTCTATTTGCAAAATATGCTTAAAATAATATATTGTTTCAACTTTATTAATAAATAATAATCTAATACACTTTTAACCATATAAATCAAATCATATAAATTAAATAGTAGTAAACATAGGCATTAATTTGTGGTAAATATTAAAATATTTTACATGGTTAATTTTTTTTTCTTAAAACTAACTAAATTATAACAATACTATTATTATTTTAATCATAAAAAATAATATATAAATTAAACATATATACAAATGAAATAATATAAAAAAGATTTGTAACCATGGAGATTTACCTTCCACTTTAACATGAAAATTATTAGTTTATTTTTTTTTAATTATATTAGTTTGCTGAGATTTTTTTGTTGATTAGAACATGTGTATCCAATAAACATAAAACAAAGTCAACTCTTCACTTTTCTCCATGTTTATTGGATAAATAGTTCAAATTTACATAGATATACAATTTTTTTAAATAATATTTTTTTAGGTTTCTTTGGGTAAACTTGACTCAGTTAAGTTACCGACAATTTTCGAGATCCAGGTTTATGAGAACCCATGTTTTTTCCCATTGTACACATTTATAATATAGCCTATTTAAAGGCAGAAAGACTCTAGGTAAATTGGTCATTGTGGTCATCGAGATCCCAAGCAAGGGTGTCTTTGGATACCACCACTTCTCTCGGTGTTTCATGATCCTAACAACTAGTATTAGAGTTGTGGCCATAGTTATTGTCTATGTTGATCATAGCCTGGTGAATCTCAAAGCTATGTAGCTGAAGCGTGAATGACTTGGTAAAGTATGTATGCAAACAATTATGTAGGAAAAATAATCTACATGGGAGTTAATCGTTGTCTCATGAGACAAGAGAACCCTTGTGCAGTGAAAGGCTATGCTGGCCATGATAAAGGAGAATGATGGCCACTAAAATGTTATAGTTGTGTTAATGAAAGATTGTGTGGATCTAGTGAGTGGAAATGGTGTTGGAAGGCTAGGTGGTGTTGGAAGCCCAAGTCAAGGTATGGATCATGAAAGCTAGAGATGTAGTGAGAGAGTGGTTGTATGGATGAGAAAATGGAGATGGAGTCAATGGTTTGAGAATAGTGAAGGGGTCAGTGTCTGATGGGAGCTACAATGCTATGATAATACCAGTGGTGTTGGTCCAACGCGGGTCATGTATTTCCCTAGGAAGTTGTAAGACTTGTCTTTTAGGCATATATGTTACGCATGAGCATGAATTGTTGTAAGGCCTTAAGACTTTAATCATGCATACATATAGTGCAGTGATGCATGGAGTCATCAAGTTGTGCAATGGACCACTTGGATATGTATTAGGGTGGTAGGTGTATTGGTATCCTAGCTTAAGGGGAGGAATGTGAGATCTCACGTGATATGGTTGATGAATGGTTCTAACTAGGCTGATTTCCTAGAGTCAAGTTTAAGGAGGGGATTGTTAGGGTGGTTTGGGTAAACTTGATTCGATCAAGTTATCAATAGTTTTAAAGCTCCAAGTTATGAGAACCATGGTTTTTCCTATGATATTCATCTCGAATGTAGCCTATTTAAAAGTGGAAAGACTCCAAATAATTTTTTCCTTGTGGCTATTGGGAGCCCAAACAAGAGTATCTTTAGAAACCATCACTTCTCTCAATATTTTATAATTCTAACATATTTAAAAAAATATTTTAGTGAAAGTTATCTTTACACTGTAGCATTGTAAACCTTCGAAAAAAAATTCTATAGGATAAGTAATTTTATAGGATTAAATAATTTTCATAGCCACACCTTTCATACTCATAATCATCATTGATTGTGTGTTAACATCATTTAAATATTCTTTGTGTTTTTTATATAAATTTGAAATTATACTCATAATCATCATTGATTGTGTGTGAACATCATTTAAATCTTCTTTCTGTTTTTTTTTTTTTAATTTGAAATTATATCTTAAATGAAAGCTTCTCTATGTATTATGTAAATTGTACTTAAAATAATTTGTTTTTAATCCAAACATTCATCCAAAATTAATTTAATGAATGATATGTGTAACAAGAAGTCTAGAGGAAAAGTCATTGATGATTCTGCCTTATATAGACCCACATCCACACCTCTCACCTGGTCATCTGATCTTTATGTGAAAGAATTGTTAAATGAAAAACAAAGGTTGGAGGTTTTAGAAGCTAAAGGGTAGGAAAGAGATCATAAAATTCATATAATAATAGTTGAGAACAAGGCTTTTGCAGAAAGAAATAAAGTTTTAAAAGAACAAGTGGCATTGCTACAGGAAGCTCTCCTGATAGGGAAAACATAATGGAAACATGAAGGCGGATGTGGAAAACATAAATAAATATGTAGTGGAAAGTACAAAGGTGGTGAATGTGAAATCATCCCAAGATAAAGGGAAAATGATTTCCCAAATAAACAACCATGAAGAGAACGCAAGAGAAGAAACGAAAGGAGATTCCACCAAAGTTTCCAAAACTTGGGCTCAAGTTATTAGCAATTATGCTAAGAAGGAAGGACAAACAAATATTTGGGTTGACAACATGCAAGATAGTGAAGGCAAGGAAAGACAAAATAGGGCAGCAAACGTAATTATTAAAGGGGTGAAATACAATGGGAAAAATGAATGTACTCTTGACCTTGCAAGAGACTTCTTGAAAGACAAATTGATATGGCAAGGATAAATATGGCAAGCATGGAGGGTGGGTAAGTTTAACGGGGAGAGATCCAGGCCCATAAAATTCATTATGCCTAGCTTGCGTGACAAATATATCATTCTAAGAAAGAAACATCTCTTGAGGGGTTCTTGTTTTTTCCTGGAAGAAGATTTAAATGTAAAACAACAGGAGGAAAGAAGGGATGAATTTTTAAAGGTTAGGGCAGCAAGAGATGAAGGCAAGAGAGCATGGATTTACAAAGGCAAAGATGTGATAGCGTGATTTGGACCTCCTTCCAAAACAGAGCAGTAATATGGTAATAAAGAAGAGGCAACAAACTCTTCAACAGGAAATCAGAAAGCAAGGTTAGTATGGGAAAGAAGGGACAAATACTCAAATGTGAGTCTTGCATGTCAAAATAAATAGTAATCAAGTCATACCTAGGTTTCCTTGAGATTAGTTTTTTGGAATTGCAGAGCTTACCCATGGAGATGAGGACCTGGGTTAGGGCCTATTGCAGAGTATAGAGACATAATTTGCCTCATAGAAACACATGAGCATGAAGGGTGCAAGACACCTCTATTTGAAGGATACTGGAAGATGGCAGTGTGGAAAAAGGCAGCAGGAAATGGCAAAGGGAACGGGGGTGTCATGGTTTTAGTAAGGGAGAAAGAAGGTTGTCTCATTCAGTCAGAAAAATAAGACTCAAATAAGCAATTCATTTGGTTTAAAATATTAGAAAATGGAAACCACATCAGAATTGCAGCATGCTATTTTGCACTGCAGGTTTCAAACATCTACAAAGGTAGAGGGCTTGACCACAAAGATCCATTTGTAGCCTTAAAAGCATATATTGCAACATATTCACAGCTAGGTGAAGTCCTTATAGTGGGTGATTTCAGTGCTAGGACTGCAAGTGAGCAAGCTAGCATTCTTTGTTGAAGATGATTGTGACCCTATTTGGCTTACAAAGGAAATTAATCATCAGTGGGAAAGAATTTCAGAGCACAAGGGCTAGAATCTCTTTGGTGAACAATTGCTTACTCTATGTGGGGCCTTTGATTTAGTCATTTGTAATGACTTGACTAGATGGGCAAAGTCCAGTAATTTCACTTGCAATACTTACAATGGAGCAAGTGTGGTAGATTATGTAATTTTATCACATGGTTTGTGTGAGAAAATGGAGGAATTTTTTATTGGAGATTAGCTGTGGGACTTGAAATCAGATCACAAGCCAATTTATTTATGTTTCTCTTGGATTGGAAGGAAACAATTAGAGTAAAAAGTTCAGCATGTCCCACAAAATCTCCCACAGAGCATAATTCTTTTGACCCCAGAAAATTGTAATACCTTCAAAATGACGCTCGAGAGGCTCTTTGAGAAGGGGGAAATTACAATCCACAATCTTCATATTCATGAATTAGCACATTTAATTCAATGTGCACTTGCAAAGTGCAAAAGAGAAAAAAATAGGAAGTTTGAAACAAGTTTCTTTCTGATTAATGGTTGGTTTGAAGAGGAATGCAAAAAGGCAAGGAGGATGTGGAAAGAGTCAAACAAGGACAACATAAAGCTAAAAAATTACAAGCATTTATTAAGCAAGAAAAAGGTTGATTTCATGGTTTCAAGGAGGGAAGAACTAATCTTCCTTGGAAAAAATAATCCTAAATTATTTTGGAAGGAGCTCCAACCGAAAAAGATACAAATTGGAAATAATATTACAACTTCTAAATGGTTTTACTATGCAAGACAACTCTATGAGAAGGTTCCCAAGGTTGACCCTCCCCCCTTGGTTAACACTGATACTGAACTCTTCACGATACAAAAGGTAGAGATGGCTATCAAAAAGTTGGGTGTTGGAAAAGAAAAATACTTAGCTAAACTCCAAGCAGAATATCTAAAGTGGGGCTCAAAGACTCTTGAACCTCACATTACAAAAATGTTCAACAACATCATACAACAAGGGCTCCCCACATATTGGACAACTAGTCTAGCAATACCTCTTTTCAAGAGCAATGACGTCAATAATCCCTCCAATTATAGGACCATCATGAGAAACACTTTGTTTGCAAAGCTATTTGGAAGCATACTAGAAAACAAAATTATAAAGTGGGCAAAAGAAAGAGATAAGTGTGCTAAAGGGCAAGCAGGTTTTAGGCCTAAACATTCCACAGTTGATCATTGCATAACTTTAAGGAACATCATTGTAAAAGATTGGGAGAAAAACGAAGAAGTATTTTGATGCTTTGTTGATTTCATAAAAGCATTTGACTCGGTTCCTAGGAATAAGCTTTGGCACAGAATGGAGGAACTTGGGGTTCCTAAACATTTGAGAGCCTCTATGCATAGGCTGTATGAAGAGGTGAAAGTCAAAATTAGAAATTCAACAGGGATATCTGAAAGTTTTAGAAATGATATCAGGGTCAAGCAAGGTTGCCCAATGTCTCCTACCCTTTTTGGTTTATATATCGACAAGCTTGAGGAGTGGTTAAATTTGCAAGGGCGTGATGGTATCTATTTTGGCAAGTTTGTTATAAGGCTTCTTTTGTATGTAGATGACCTTATTATGATTGCTAAATCGGCTCTTGGTTTGCAAGAGCACTTACTATCCCTTGAGAATTTTTGTAGAAGTGTGGGGATGCATGTCAATATCAGCAAAACGAAAGTAGTGATCTTCTCTAAGAAAAGAAAACATAACCATCATAAGTTCTAGTTTGAAGACACCATTCTGGAAGAAATTCTAGATTACAAATACCTCAGAATTGACTTCAACAAAAATCTAAGTTGGAATGGTTGTAGAAAGAAAAGAACTTTTGGGGATTGGAAAGAATTTTATGCTTTTCAAAATAGGTGTAGATAGGCAAAGTTATGGGACTGGAAAATGACTCAAACTATTTTTGGGCTTCTAGTGATTCCGGTGATTCTCTATGGTTTTGAATTATGGGCTAGCAATACATCCGACATGCAGTGGAGATAAATTGAGAAAATTCAGAAGCGTTTGATTACAAACAAATTTAAGATTAAAAGTGCAGTTCCTTATGATATCTTGTTAAGTGAAACAGTGTTGGGTTGTGTTATATTCTTTCCACAACTAGCCCACGTAGTTAATCGGGGGGTTATAGGGGGGATCACAGGGGGTTTGAGGTGTACCCGTAACCCCACTTTATGGGGTTTGGGGCAGTGCCCCAAAATTTTTTGGTTTTGGACCCTATGTTAGGTTGGGCAGACCCACCTATGGTTTTGTGCATGATTTTCGCACATGTTTTTTGGAGGTGATTGTTTTGGTCCATGGTTTTGGACGCGATGGTTTTCGGTCCATGGTATTGGATGCTTCGGCATGTATAAATATGTATTGTAACATTGAAAGGAACATAATGAAAAATCAAGCTGGTAGTCCCGGTTTTGGGATCCAAGGGAAAATCTCTGTGTATATGTGTTATGCTCTCGCATTGTTTATTTTATGTGTTTTAGAATTCGTATGCAGGTAATTTCTGTACGGGGTTAAAACCTACATTTGGTATCAGAGTTGTTTTGGCTTCAAGGGGATGCCTTTGTTGCTGAGGGGTTTTGCTTGGGCCTGTGGTAGACCCTGTTCAGTGGGAGATCTGCGAGATCGATTCTGGTGGTGAAAGAAGATGGCGAGCAGTGGAAAGATAGAGATCGAGAAATTTAATGGTCAGAGTTTTGAGTTATGGAAACTCAAGATGGAGGATCTGTTGGTGGATAAAGATCAGTGGATCATGGTAGATATAGGTACTAAACCAACGGGAGTGTCCGATGAAGAATGGAAGAAGTTGGATCGAAAGGAAAAGAGCATGATACGATTGTGTGTCTCAGATTCAGTATTGTTGAATGTATCAGGGGAAGCTACAGAGAAGGCTTTGTGGGACAAGTTAGGGACTTTGTACCAATTTAAGTCTCTGGTGAATAAACTGTTCTTGCGGAAAAAGCTGTATAACATGAGGATGAAAGATGGAGACTTGGTGACAGAGCATATGAACGCATTTAATACTGTGGTAAGTTAGTTAGCATCTGTTATATTAAAATTTCATATGAAGATAAGTGCATCAATTTGTTGTGTTCTCTACCAGATTCATGGGATAGTTTGGTTGTTGCAATAGGTAGCAATGCAACTGCGTTGCATTTTTGATGAAATAGTCTCATCCTTACTGATGGAGGAGATGAGACGAAAAAATATGGAGAGCAAAAATGGTGATGCCTTGTTTGTACAAGGGCGGTCCCAGAACATAAACAAAAATAAGTCATCGAGTGGGAGATCTAAATCTCTAGGAAAACCTATAAAGGTGGTGTGCTGGAAATGCGGAAATGAAGGGCACTACAAAAGGGATTGTAAATCTAAAGCTCCTGACAAAGGAAAGGGATTTGATGATGCTCATTCTGCAGAGGCGAAAACCACCTCAGATGAAGGTGGGGATGTGTACTTGGCTTCTTCAAGTATACATGTAGATCATGAGGGGTGGTTAATTGACTCAGGTGCATCCTTTCACTTCACTCCCCATAGAGAGTGGTTCTGCAAGTATGAGAAATACGATGGTGGTGATGTCTTCTTGGGGGATGACAGGAAGGCTAGAATCATTGGTCGTGGAAAAGTAAAGTTGAAGTTTCAAGGTAGAAGGGTTAAAACACTTCCGGGTGTTCTGCATATTCCTGCATTGGCCAGAAATCTGATTTCTGTAAGCAAGTTGGATGATGCAGGTGTAAAAACAGTGTTCGAGAAGGATACCTACAAAATGGTTCGGGGAGCACTGGTATTGATGCGGGGAGTTTGGGTTGGAACTCTATACAAGCTTCAAGGTAGCACAATTGTTGATGGGTGCAATAGTTCTGTGGTTCCTGAAAGTGTAGCAGAAAATCTAGTGGTCTCTGGAGAGAAGACCATGTTGTGGCATCAAAGGCTTAGACATATTGGAGAGAAGGAGCTTCAAATACTTCATGGTAAAGGTATGGTAGAAGGTATGAGTAATAGCTCTCTGGATTTTGATTTCTGTGAAAATTGTGTATATGGGAAGCAGAATCGGGTGAGTTTCCCCTCTGGTAGTAAGAGGGCGAAACAAATATTAGAGCTTGTGCACAGTGATGTGTTTGGACCTGTGAAGGTTCCATCACTGGGTAAGTCTATGTACTATGTATCATTTATAGATGACTTCTCAAGGAATACATGGATATATTTCCTTAAGAAGAAATCTGAAGTCTTTGACAAGTTTAAAGAATTTAAGGCTCTCGTGGAAAATCAGACAGAGAAGAAGATAATGATGTTGAGGACAGATAATGTTGGAGAGTTTTGCAGTAAGGAATTTGAAAAATTCTATAATAAGTGTGGTATAGCACAACAGAATACTACCCCATATACACCTTAGCAAAATGGAGTTGCAGAAAGAATGAACAAGACGTTGAAAGAAATGGCAAGAAGCATGCTCAGTGGTGTCGGGTTAGGATAGGAATTCTGGGTAGAGGCGGTGGATACTGCATGTTACTTGGTCAACAGGTCACCTTCATCAGCGTTGGAGGATAAGACTCCACAAGAGGTATGCACTGGTAAGAAACCCTCTCTTTCACATCTGAGGGTATTTGGATGTGATGCATATGTACATGTTCCAAAGGAGAAACGAACCAAGTTGGATAGTAAATCTGAAAAGTGCATCTTTATTGGGTATAAGGATGGTTTAAAGGATTATAAGCTTTGGAACCTAGTATCAAGGAAGGTCGTGTACAACAGATATGTGGTGTTTAGAGAGGTAAAAGATGTTATTAAACATGAAGTTAAACCAAAGGAACCTGAGAAAATAGAGTTTGAGCTAAAGGAGGAATAATCAGACTCTACAACATAGGAGGAATCAGAAGATGAAGAGCCACAAACTCCGGGTGTGAGAAGATCAGTTCGAGAAAGAAGGTAGCCAGAAAGGTATAGTCAATCTGCTTTCTGTTCAAATTTTGCTTTATCTATTACTGATGATGATCCCAGAACTGTGAAAGAATCAGTAGATTCAAAGGATGGAAAACTATGGAAAGAGGCCATGGTTGATGAAATGGCATCTTTGCAGAAAAATGAGGCTTGCGATCTGGTGGAGTTGCCAGCTAGAAGGAAACCCATTGGCAGCAAATGGGTGTTCAAGAAGAAGACAAATGTAGAAGGAAAGGTGGAGAAATGAAAAGCTCGGTTGGTAGCAAAAGGTTATTCCCAAGTGCCGGGAATGGATTTTGGAGATATTTTTTCTCCTGTTGCCAAGGTAACTTCTATTAGATTACTTTTATCTGTTGCTGCTACTTTTGATTTTGAGGTAGAACAGATGGATTTGAAGACAACATTTCTTCATGGGGATCTAGAAGAGGAGATCTACATGAAGCAACATGAAGGCTTTACGATGAAGGGTAAGAAGAACTAGTATGCAAGTTAAAGAAGGCTCTGTATCGGTTAAAACAGTCACTAAGGATGTGGTATCAGAAATTTGATACATTTATACAGGGACTTGGCTTCACCAGAAGCAAAGCAGATCACTGTGTTTATTTTAAATTAATTGGTGACTATGTTATTTATCTAGTCTTGTATGTGGATGATATGTTGTTGGTTGGAAATGACAAAGAAATTATCCAAGATTTGAAGACCCAATTGTCCTCCAAATTTGACATGAAAGATCTTAGTGCTGCAAACTATATTTTGGGCATGGAAATTAAAAGAGATCATGAAAAGAGGAAGCTCTGGTTAAACTAGAGGAAGTATGTCGAGACTATACTACAGAGGTTTACTATGCAGGATAGTAAACTGGTGAAGGTTCCTATTCCTGTAGGTGTGAGGTTATCTGTTGAACAGTTTCCCAAGACACAAGAAGAGGAAGAGGACATGTCTCGTGTTCCATATGCAAGTGCAGTTGTAGCCTGATGTATGCAATGGTCTATACTAGACCAAACATTGCACATGCAGTGGGAGTATTGAGCAGGTTTATGTCAAAACCAGGGAAGGAGCATTGGACAACAGCGAAGCGGGTTTTCAGGTATTTGCGTGGCACTAGTGATTATGGTTTGTGCTACCAAGGAAGACCAGGATTTGATAGAGTGTTGGATATTCGTGGCTTTGTTGATGCAGACTGGGCTGGAGATCTGGATCAAAGAAGATCTACAAGTGGGTATGTGTTTAACCTATTTGGAGGTGCAATCAGTTGGATGAGTAAGAAACCATATGTAGTGGCACTGTCAACTATAGAGGCAGAATACATGGCAGCCACTCATGCAAGCAAGGAAGCAACTTGGTTGCAGAGATTGTGTTCAAGTATGGGGTTAGTACAGGAAGCTATAAGGATAGACTGTGATGGCCAAAGTGAAATTTTCTTAGCAAAGAACCCTGCATATCATTCAAAGACAAAGCACATTAATGTTCAGTATCACTTTGTGAGGGATATGATAGAAGACAAAATGGTGTTGCTGGTATAGGTGGAAACTTTGAAGAATATTGCAGATGCATTGACAAAATCTGTGAGCTCTGAGAAGTTCTCTTGGTGTAGAGAGACAATGGGCATTTCAGGTCTGGAAAACTGACTAAGCTCTCTTGTGGCCCCCTGTGGAAAGAAAACAACAAGTGGGAGAATGTTGGATTGTGTTATATTCTTTTCACAACTAGCCCATGTAGTTAACCAGGGGGTTAGAGGGGGGATCACAAGGGGTTTGAGGTGTACCCGTAACCCCACTTTATGGGGTTTGGGGCAGTGCCCCGGAAAATTTTGGTTTTGGACCCTATGTTAGGTTGGGCAGACCCACCTATGGTTTTGTGCATGATTTTTGCACATGTTTTTTGGATGCGATGGTTTTCGGTCCATGGTTTTGGACGCGATGGTTTTCGGTCCATGGTATTCGATGCTTCGGCATGTATAAATATGTATTATAACATTGAAAGGAACATAATGAAAAATCAAGCTGGTAGTCCCGGTTTTGGGATCCAGGGGAAAATCTCTGTGTATATGTGTTTTATGTGTTATGCTCTCGCATTATTAATTTTATGTGTTTTAGAATTCGTATGGAGGTAATTTCTATACGGGGTTAAAACCTACAAACAGGAACTGCTCCTATTGAAGAAATTGCTATGGTTCGAGTCATAAGGAATTTAAAAAAAAATTAGCAAATGGAAGAGGGTAGATGTTCTAAGGTTGTCTTTAATGATAGATTGTGCAAGAGAAAAAAACTTGGATGCAGCAAAATAACAAATGGTTTAGTAAATGGGTTATTTGCTTGAACGTGTGTCCCATAAACAACAAAGAGATAAAAACTTTTGTTATGGAAAAGTTCCATAAGCGTACTTGGGATAAGGAGCTAGGAAGAAAGAAAAAATACTATATTGAAGTGTTTAATCCCTCTCATAGTCATCAACCAAAAGCATACATAGAGGCCAATATCTCTTGGAGAGCCAAAATTATTATTTCTCAGTTAAGGACTAATTATCATCAACTCTATTATGAAATAGGCCACTGGAAAAGGCCAAACGAAGTGTGGGAGGAAAGAGTATGCATTTTTTGTTCTTCCGGAAAAATGGAAACAGAAAAATATTTCATTTTAGAATGTGAGGCCTTCAGAGACAATAGGGAAATTTATGCAGATATGCTAGCAGCTAGCTCTTGGGATAATCTATTTAGTGAGGGGTTTGTCGAGAAGCTTGGAGCATTTATTTTGAAGCTTCACAGAAAAAGGGCCGAATACATCAAGCAAATGAAGAAGCAACCTATCTCATAGGCTATATTTAGCCTTGTGGACGTTAAAATAATTTCTCTTTCTTTCCACTATTTGTAAAATATGTTTAAAATAATATATTGTTTCAATTTTATTAATAAACAATAATATAATATACTTTTTACCATATAAATTAAATAGCTAGTAAATATAGACATTAATTTGTAATAAATATCAAAACACTTTATAATATATTTTACATTGTTAACTTTTAAAAAAATAGTAAAACCAACTAAATTGTAACTTTATTATTATTATTATTATTTTAATTATAAAAAACAATATATACAATTACAATTAAAATAAAAGGGAAATAGATTTTTAACCATGGAGATTTACTTCCCACTTTACCATGAAGATTATTAGTTTAATGTTTTTTTTTTTAATTATATTAGTTTGTTGAGAATTTTTGTGCTGATTAGAATAGTAGTATCCAATATATATAAAACAAAATCAATTATTCAGTTTTATCCATGTCTATTGGATGAAAATATTTAAAATTTACATAAAATTATAAATTAACTTTAAAATAATATTTTGTTAGGGTGGTTTAGGTAAACTTGACTCGGTCAAGTTACTGATGGTTTTCTAGCTCCATGTTCAGGAGAACCCATGGTTTTTCCCATTGTATTCATCTCTAATCTAACCTATCTAAAGGCAGAAAGGACCTAAGTAAATTGGTCATTGTGGCCATTGAGATCCCAAGCAAGGGTGTCTTTAGACACCACTACTTCTCTCAGTGTTTTGTGATCCTAACAACTGGTATCAATGTTGTAGCCAGAGTTATTGTCTATGATGATTAGAGCTTCGTGATTATCAGAGCTATGCATATGAAGCGTGAATGGCTTGGTAAAGTATGTGCATAGATGGTTCTACAGGAAAAATAATCTACATGGGAGTTAATCGTTGTATAATGAGATGAGACAATCGTTGTGCAATGAAAGGCTATGATGGCCATGATGAAGGAGAATGATGCCCACTAAATTGTTAGAAGTTGTATTAATGAGAGATTGTGTGGATCTAGTGAGTGGAAACAGTGTCAGAAGAACAAGTGGTGTTCGAAGCCCAGGTCAAGTTATGGATCATCAAATCTAGAGATGTAGTGAGAGAGTGGTTGTATGGATGAGAAAATGGAGATGGAGTCAATGGTTTGAGGACAGTGAAATAGCTAGTGTGTGATGAGAGTTATAGTGCTATGATAACACCAATGGTGTGTAAACACCCTAAGGTTTTTGGTCCAAGGAAAGTGTATTTACCCAGGAAGTTGTAAGACTTGTTGTTTAGGCATACATGTTGTGCAGGAGCATGGATTGTTGTAAGGCCTTATGACTTTAATAATACATACATGTAGTGCAATGGCACATGGAGTCATCAAGTTGTGGAATGGACCACCTGGATCGATACCAAGGGTGGTAGGTATACTAGTATACTATCTTAAGGGGGGAGGGGATGTGAGATCTCAAGTGAGATGGTTGATGAATGATTGTGACTAGGTTAATATTCCCAAGTCATGTTCAAGGGGGGATTGTTAGGGTGGTTTGGGTAAACTTTATTTGGTCGAGTTACCGACCGTTTTTTAGCTCTAGATTTATGAGAAGCTATGGTTTTCCCTATGATATTAATCCTGAATGTAGCCTATGTAAAAGGAAAAAGACTTCAAATAAATGGGTCAAAAGTGTCTTTAGACACCACCACTTCTTTCAGTATTTTATAATTCTAACATATTTTAAAAAGTATTTTAGTGAAAATTACCTTCTATAAAAATTCAATATATTTTGTATTGTAACATTGTAAATCTTTGAAAACAAAATTTCTATAGGATAGGTCTTTTTATAGGATTAAATAACTTTCACGGTCATACCTTTTTGTACTCATAATCATCATTGGTTTTTTGTGGACATCATATATATATATATATATATATATATATATATATATATATATATATATATATATAATTTGAAATTATATCTTAAACAAAAGCTTCTCTTAAAGTGATTTTTTTTAATCCAAACATTCATCCAAAATTTAATGAACGATATTTGTAACAAGTATCAACTTGTATTGTATTTGAAAAATACGATTAAAATAATATATTTCTTTAATTCTAATAACAAACCATAATTCAACATACTTATTACTAGTATAGTGATATAAATTAAATGGTTAATAAACATTGATAGGTATCAATTTATAATAAACATCAAAACACTTACTTTATGATATTGATATAATTTTAAAAATCATAAAAACTAACTAAATTATAACTACTTTATTATTATTATTATTTTAATCATAAAAAATAAATATATAAATTAAACATATACGTAATTAAAAAAACATGGAGATCGGAGACCATAACTCACTGCGGCCATGATAACTGCATTCTTTTTACCCCCTGTTTTACTGTTGGTACTGTTCTTTGGAACGTTGTCATTCCCTGCTAGCTGTTGTACCCGTTTTTTGACTACTGCTTCCCCCGACGGTTACGGCTGTCCCGATCCCACTACAGCATGGAGGACATGGACCATGATGCGATCGATTACACTGCTGACCTTGACCCCGACCAGAAAATATTTCGGCGACCTAACCCTACGTTGACCCTAACCGTTCCCCATAACCTAGCTGCCTCATTCCGCACCGGCTTGCCTCCTGTGGTTACCTTGCTCGGAACATTTGCCTCCAGCCTTCATTTCGATAGTCTCTCCATCAATTCACTGGACTTAGACTGCTCGCCTCTCTCTCTGGCGACCCTTCACCTCCTAGCCGCATGCTCGCCCTCCTCTCCACCCTTCGAACCCTCGCCTCCCGGTGAATACCTTTGTGCATCTCACATCCACTCCACTTTGGAACCTGCCCCTCCTGATGCGCCCATGCAGCAACCCCCGACAGATACTCCATCGATCACAGAGGTGGTAGCATCCACAGCCTTACCTTCAGCGTGTTTCGAAACCTCGATTGTCAAAGTCTGTCAGTTTGCACATGGCTCTCAGTAAGAGACACAGGGTACGCCAGGCCATCTATTGGACCACCCTACAGCACCCAGATGAGGAAAACGGAAGACCAAGTGTGTGAAAGCCTCTAGGAAGGACTTCACCCTCATGTTTGGTGAAGGTTTCAACATGGGCAAGGTGGTTAACACGGTCGGGAAAGTCCTGGTGGGCAGGGTTAGAGGCCGCACCTACATTGCTGAACGACCCAGTTGTTGGGTCAAAGAAATATGGGGAAATACCTTCAAGGACCTCCCCGAAGTGCAGATTCTTCCCCCTGGCTGGTTTGCACTACATTTATCTCTGGAGGAAGTTACCACCCTGGCTCTATCTTGTTACTGGCACATTGAAATGGCCCCAGTTTTACTGAAACGATGCAGCCAGCTCTTCGACCCTGAACGAGAGCAGATTGGGGTCAGGCCACTTTGGGTCAAATTATTTGGGCTCCCACTGCAATACTGGTTTGGAGATGTCTTCATCCGCATTGGAAATTCCCTAGGCACTTATTTGGATTATGATAAATCCTACATTCAATCCAAGAATAGAGCATTAGCCCGCATCCTGGTGCACCTGGACACAATAGAAGGTCTGGAGGAGAAAATTACACTGCAATGGCGACATTTTAACAAAATCCAAATCCTAGATTATGAAGGTGTCCCCTTCAGATGCCGAAGATGCCACAAAGTTGGGCATCTCTACAAGGAATGCCCTCTGGTACATAAGGACATGGACCCTTCTATGGGAATTGAAGATGCTGCAGGAAAGAACACTACCCCCACCCCAAGGCCAACTCCACCAGCTACCGCAAAAACAATTGAATTGGCAACACCTACATTCCAGGATGCATCCAACAGACGTCATCCCCCGTCCCCATTGATAACCAGATAGCGGGCTGTTGCAGAGGCTGCTCGCACATTGGGTACTCCTCCTTCCCTGATCTCTGCTTTTATTTCTATACTTGCATTCTCTGCATCGCATGTGCACTCTGCATCTACACTGGATGAGACCCTCACCTCCATTCCCTGTCCCCTAATCCCTCTATCACCAACTTTCTCCACCACCCCCCATATTTCCCCCCCGACCTTCCCCCTGTCCCCTCATGCACCCTTTTCATTCCCTCTAATACTACCCACCCTTACAACCTAAGGTCTCGTCTTTCCACACCTCAAGATGGAAATTCCCATCAAGACTGGGCCTTTTTCCCTCCCCTCCGACCCACAAACCCATCTGTGGCCGAAAGCCACACCTATCCAAAGATATTTTGATAGAGGGGGAAGAAGTTGCCTCAGGCAAATAAGCCTCTCTTGACCGGGTACTTAGAGCATCGAACACCCCTGCACAGCTTTCCCCATGAAATGGATCTCCTTCAACTGCAGGGGCATGACTAGCTCGCTCAAAGAACTAGCCCTCAGAAGACTTTTTTAATTCGAGCCTTTAGACATCATTTTTCTACAAGAAACTTTGGAAGAAGCTGACCTTATCTCCCATACACTTGGCTCCCTGAAACTTGGCTGGACATTTCAGTCCTTGGATGTAATTGGGCATTCAGGCAGTTTGGCCTTGGGATATAACTCTCGCACAATAAACTTGAGGACATACTAGGGAGGGGTCAGTTTCATCGGTATGGATATCTTCTCATCTGAGTTGGGAATGGACCTCTGCATTATCAATGTATATGGACCTTGTCATAACAGAGAGGCCTACTGGATTCGACTTCTCAACTTATCGATCACGTCCTTGGAAAATCTCATCATCGGTGGTGACCTAAATTTCTCCATTGGATATGGAGAATCCTAGGGGGGCAATGCACAGGTGGACAGGCTCACTGAAACTATGGAGATACTGTTGGAATAGCATCATTTGACGGAAATCCCAGTGATCAAGCCCCTTCCCACTTGGAGGAATCAGAGAATAGGAGAAGCTGCATTGGCTAGAAGGCTGGATAGATCCCTGATCAAGGACCCTTTGATTCAAAATCTATCCCTCTACAGAAAATGGGTGGGAACAGGTGGGATATCAGACCATTCCCCCATATTCATGGAGATCTTGGGACCCCATACAAAACCATGGGCACCCTACAAATTTAACTCCACCTGGTTAAAAGACCCATCCTACATCCAAATGATAAATGATTACTGGCGACTCCATCCTCCATCCAGAGGCAGAACTTGGGCTGAAGGATTCTGCCGCAACCTCACAATGCTCAAAAAAATCTCTATTCAATGGGCCAAGGAAAAAACCAAGAGAGATGATAATACCCTCAATTCTGTAGAGAAATCTCTGGCTTCCTTACAGGATGAGCAGAATAGAGGTTTTGCATCTGCTGATGCCAAGGCTCAGCTTATTGAACTGGAAAATCAAAAGATCAAAATTCTAAAGGATCGGGAAGAAGCTTAGCGACTCCAAATCCGAGCAATATGGTTGCAAGAAGGGAATGAAAACACAAAGTTTTTCCAAAATTATGCAAAAGGAAGGAAAATCTCCAATACTATCTGGCAGATGCCTATGGAAGATGGAAGCATAGAAACTACCTTCAGACAACTCTCGCAGCTAGGGAATTCACACTTCAAAAATATCTTCATGGCCCCTCGAGAGGCAACCATTGCTGAAATTGTCCAAATTGTAGGGCATTCCCCAGATTTATGGATGAGGACTTGATTGGGGATATCATTTCCCTGGTCACACAGGTGGAACTAGAAGGTATGTTAAAATGGTTCAAGAAAGACAAGAGTCTAGGGCTGGATGGATGGACTATTGAAATCTTCCTTGCCTTTTAAGAACTCATTGGACTTGATCTGCTTAAGGTGGTGGAAGAATGCAGAACAACTAGTCGAATGTACGAGGCCATAAATTCTACTTTCATTGCCTTAATTCCTAAATCCGACTCCCCTGCATCCTTCAATGATTTTCAGCCTATCTCCCTCTGTAACTTATTGTACAAAATCATTGCCAAGATCATTGCAATTCGGCTCCGTCCCATCCTGTCTAGACACATCTCCTCCGAACAATTTTCCTTTCTTCAAAACATACAAATACATGAAGCGGTTGGAGCAGCACAAGAAGCCCTACACTCTATCAATCACAAAAAGATCAAAGGAGCCATTCTCAAAATTGATCTTGCCAAACCTTTTGATAAGGCCAGCTGGCTTTATATCAAAATGATCCTCACCCATTTAGGATTTCCTCCTCCCTTCATCAACTAGATCATGTGTTGTATTAACTCGGCATCCTTCAGTGTTCTCATTAATGGCTCTGCCTCAAATTTCTTTCATGCTGAGAGAGGCCTTCAGCAAGGATTCCCTCTTTGCCCACTGCTCTTCCTGATTGTTATGGAGGGCCTCAGCAGACTCATTGCAACAATCTGTAGGTTTTAACCTCGTACAGAAATTACCTGCATATGAAATCTAAAACAGAGAAAATAAACAATGCGAGAGCATAACACATAAAGCACATATACAGAGAGATTTTCCCCTGGATCCCAAAACCAGGACTACCAGCTTGATTTTTCATTATATTCCTTTCAATGTTACAATACATATTTGTACATGTCGAAGCATCCAATACCATGTACCGAAAACCATCGCATCCAAAAACATGGACCGAAAAACATGCACAAAACCATAGGTAGGTCCGCCCAACCTAACATAGGATCCAAAACCAAAATTTTCCGGGGCCCTCAAACCCCCTGTGACTCCCCTCGCTACGCATCCGGCACAACGAAGGGGGGGCTTTGCCCCCCCCTCTAACCCCTCGGTTAACTACATGGACTAGTCGTGGAAAGAATATAACACAACCAAACATTCTCCCACTTGTTGTTTTCTTTCCACAGGGGGCCACAAGAGAGCTTAGTCATTTATCCAGCCCTACAATGCCCATTGTTTCTCTACACCAAGAGAACTTCTTAGATCTCACAGATTTTGTCAATGCATCTGCAGTATTCTTCAAAGTGTCCACCTTTACCAGCAACACCTTTTTGTCTTCTATCATATCCCTCACAAAGTGATACTGAACATCAATGTGCTTTGTCTTTGAATGATATGCAGGGTTCTTTGCCAAGAAAATTGCACTTTGGTTGTCACAGTCTATCCCTATAGCTCCTTGTACTAACCCCATACTTGAACACAATCTCTACAACCAAACTGCTTCCTTGCTTGCATGAGTGGCTGCCATGTATTCTGCCTCTGTAGTTGATAGTGCCACTACAAATTGTTTCTTACTCATCCAACTGGCTACACCTCCAACTAGGTTAAACACATACCCACTTGTAGATCTTCTCTGATCCAAATCTCTAGCCCAATTTGCATCAACAAATCCACGAATATCCAACACTCTGTCCAATCTTGGTCTTCCTTGGTAGCACAAACCATAATCACTAGTGTCACGCAAATACCTGAAAACCCACTTCACTGTTGTCTAGTGCTCCTTCCCTGGTTCTAACATAAACTTGCTCAATACTCCCACTGCATGTGCAATGTCTGGTCTAGTATAGACCATCACATACATCAAGCTACCGACTGCACTTGTATATGGAACACGGGACATGTCCTCTTCCTGTTCTTGTGTCTTGGGACACTGTTCAACAGATAACTTTACACCTACAGGAATAGGAAACTTCACCAGTTTACTATCCTGCATATTAAACCTCTACAATATTGTCTCGACATACTTCCTCTGGTTTAACTAGAGCTTCCTCTTTGTTCGATCTCTTTTAATTTACATGCCCAAAATATAGTTTGCAGCACCAAGATCTTTCATGTAGAATTTTGAGGACAAATGGGTCTTCAAATCCTGGATAATTTCTTTTTCATTTCCAACTAGCAACATATCATCCACATACAAGGCCAGATAAATAACACAGTCACCAATTAATTTAAAATACACATGGTGATCTGCTTTGCTTCTCGTGAAGCCAAGTACCTGTATAAATGTATCAAATTTCTGATACCACATCCTTGGTGACTGTTATAACCCATACAGAGACTTCTTTAACTTACATACCAGTTCTTTCTTACCCTTCACTGCAAAGCCTTTAGGTTGCTTCATGTAGATCTCCTCTTCCAGATCCCTGTAAAGAAATGTTGTCTTCACATCCATCTATTCTACCTCAAAATCAAAAGCAGCAACTACAGATAAAAGTAATATAATAGAAGTTACCTTGGAAACAGGAGAAAAAATATCACCAAAATCAATTCCCATCACCTGGGAATAACCTTTTGCTACCAACCGATCTTTGTATTTCTCCACCTTTCCTTCTGCATTTGTCTTCTTCTTGAACACCCATTTGCTGCCAATGGGTTTCCTTCCAGCGGGCAACTCCACTAGATCCCAAGCCTCATTTTTGTGCAAACATGCCATTTCATCAACCATGGCCTCTTTCCAGAGTTTTCCATCCTCTAAATCTACTGCTTCCTTCACAGTTCTAGGATCATCATCAGTAATAGATAAAGAAAAATTTGAACAGAAAGCAGATGGACTATACCTTTCTGGCTGCCTTCTTTCTCGAACTGATCTTCTCACACCCGGAGTTTGTGGCTCTTCATCTTCTGATTCCTCCTCTACTGTAGAGTTTGATTCTTCCTCCTTTAGCTCAAACTCTATCTTCTCAAGTTCCTTTGGTTGGACTTCATGTTTAATAACATCTTTCACCTCTCTAAACACCACATCTCGGCTGTACACAACCTTCCTTGTTACTGGGTTCCAAAGCTTATAACCCTTTAAACTATCCTTATACCCAATAAAGATGCACTTTTCATATTTACTATCCAACTTGGTTCTTTTCTCCTTTGGAACATGTACATATGCATCACATCCAAATACCCTCAGATGTGAAAGAGAGTGTTTCTTACCAGTCCATACCTCTTGTGGAGTCTTATCCTTCAACGCTGATGAAGGTGATCTATTGACCAAGTAACATGATGTCTCCACTGCCTCTTCCCAGAATTCTTGTCCTAACCCAGCACCACTGAGCATGCTTCTTGCCCTTTCCATCAACGTCTTGTTCATTCTTTCTACAACTCCATTTTGCTAAGGTGTATATGGAGTAGTCTTCTACTGTGTTATACCACACTTCTTACAGAATTCTTCAAATTCATTATTGCAAAACTCTTCACCGTTATCTGTCCTCAACACCTTTATCTTCTTCTCTGTCTAGTTTTCCACCAGAGCCTTAAATTCTTTAAACCTGTCAAAGACTTCATATTTATTCTTAAGGAAATATATCCATGTATTCCTTGAGAATTCATCTATTAATGATACATAGTACAAAGACTTACCCAGTGATGGAACCTTCACAGGTCCAAACACATCACTGTGCACAAGCTCTAATATATGTTTTTCCCTCTTACCACCAGAGGGGAAACTCACCCGATTCTACTTCCCATATACACAATTTTCAAAGAAATCAAAATCCAGAGAGCTATTACTCATACCTTCTACCATACCTTTACCATGAAGTATTCGAAAGCCCTTCTCTCCAATATGTCCAAGCCTTTGATGCCATAGCATGGTCTTCTCTCCAGAGACTACTAGATTTTCTGCTCCACTTTCAGGAACCATGGAACTGTTGCACCCATCAACAACAGTGCTACCTTGCAGCTTGTACAGAGTTCCAATTCGAATTCCCTGCATCAATACTAGTGCCCCCCGAACCATCTTGCAGGTATCCTTCTCGAACGCTGTTTTTACGCCTGCATCATCCAGCTTGCTTACAGAAATCAGATTTCTGGCCAATGTAGGAATATGCAGAACACCTGGAAGTGTTCTAACCCTTCCACCTTGCAACTTCAACTTTACTTTTCTACGACCAATGATTCTAGCCTTCCTATCATCCCCCAAGAAGACATCACCACCATCATATTTCTCATACTCGCAAAACCACTCTCTATGGGGAGTGAAGTGAAAGGATGCACCTGAGTCAATCAACCATGCCTCATGATCTACATGTGTACTTGAAGAAGCCAAGTACACATCCCCACCTTCATCTGAGGTGGTTTTCGCCTCTACGGAAGGAGCACCATCAGATCCCTCTCCTTTATCAGGAGCTTTAGATTTACAGTCCCTTTTGTAGTGCCCTTCCTTTCCGCATTTCCAGCACACCACCTTTATAGGTTTTCCTGGAGATTTAGATCTCCCACTCAATGACTTATTTTTGTTTCTTTTCTGGGACCGTCCTCATACAGACAAGGCATCACCATTCTGTCTCTCCATATTTTTCCATCTCATCTCCTCCATCAGCAAGGATTAACTATTTCATCAAACTGCAAGGTAGTTGCATTGCTACCTATTGCAATAACCAGACTATCCCACGAATCTGGTAGAGAACACAACAAACTGATGCACTTATCTTCATCTAAAATTTTAATATCAACAGATGCTAACTAAATTACCACAATATTAAATGTGTTCAGATGCTCTGTCACTGAGTCTCCATCTTTCATCCTCATGTTATACAGCTTTTGCCGTAGGAACAATCTATTCATCAAAGACTTAGATTAGTACAAAGTCCCTAACTTGTCCCAAAAAGCCTTAGTTGTAGCTTCCCCTTATACATTTAACAATATTGAATCTAAAACACACAATCGTATTGTGCTCTTTGCCTTCCGATCTAACTTCTTCCATTCTTCATCGAACACTCCTGTTGGTTTAGTACCTGAATCTACCATGATCCACTGATCTTTATCCATCAATAGATCCTCCATCTTGAGTTTCCACAACTCACAACTCTGACCATTAAATTTCTCGATCTCTATCTTTCCACTACTCACCATCCTCTTTCACCACTAGAATCGATCCCATAGATCTCCCACTGAACAGGGTCTACCACAGGCCCGGGCGAAACCCCTCAACAACAAAGGCGTCCCCTTGAAGCCAAAATAGCTCTGATACCAAATGTAGGTTTCAACCTTGTACATAAATTACCTGCATATGAATTCTAAAACACAGAAAATAAACAATGCAAGAGCATAACACATAAAACACATATACACAGAGATTTTCCCCTAGATCCAAAAACCAGGACTACCAGCTTGATTTTTCATTATATTCCTTTCAATGTTACAATACATACTTATGCATGCCAAAGCATTCAATACCATGGAGCGAAAACCATCGCGTCTAAAACCATGGACTGAAAAAACATGCACAAAACCATAGGTAGGTCCGCCCAGCCTAACATAGGGTCCAAAACCAAAATTTTCTGGGGCGCTACCCTAACCCCATAGAGTGGGGTTACCTGTACCCCTCAAAACCCCTGTGACCCCCCCGCCCCCCCTTCTAACCCCCCGGTTAACTACGTGGGCTAGTCGTGGAAAGAATATAACACAACCCAAGACAATCAAGAGGGAGGGATGATTACATGGGATACAAATGAATGACCTCTGCCATCTCACCCATCTACTCTTTGTCAATGATGTCCTTATTTTCCTCGATGGCAGCCTCTGGGATTTATCTACTTTCCACGATATTCTTAAAGTCTTTGAAAAGGCCACCATCATGGAAGAAAATCATGCCAAATCCACCATTAATCTCTCATATACATCACCCCAGGAAGCCAGAGCTGCACACCAATTGTTTCCCTTCCAACAACTTCACTTGGAGGATGGCCTAAAGTACATGGGATTCTAGATTAAGCCCCATTTCTATAGCATTGTGGATTGGATTTGGCTTGTAATTAAGATTGAGAAGAGGTTGGAAAGCTGGAACCATCGGTTCGTCTCAAGGGAAGGTCACCTTGTCCTCATAAAATCCGTCTTGGAAGCCACCCCTATATACTAGATGACATTGGCTTGGATCCCTAAAGGAATTCTTGCCCACATACAAAAGATTTGCTACAGATTCCTTTGGAATGGATACAAAGAGGGCAAGCCCTATGCATGGGTCGGATGGAAACAATTCGCTCTACCAAAAAAATGGGGAGGGTGGTTCTTAATAGATCTCTCAGCATTTGCACGAGCACTAGCAGCTAAGATGGGATGGTCCTTTCTCACTTCACAAAACCTCTGGACCAAAGTCACATATCATAAATACATCTGGCCTTAACATCTCATGGACTGGATACGCATCCCAAGTTGGCCAAGTACTGGGATATCTATTGTTTGGAAATCCTTCCTCCATTCTATGCCCAACATTCATGAGGGCCTTGCATGGAAAATCAATGAAGGAAATATGGCTCAAATAGACATGGATCCATGGTCCAGTGGGGGCAGCATGCACCATTTACCTCCAGACCTCATACAATACCTGAACCAAAGGCAGATTAAGGTGATCGGCCAGATTGCAGACATGGAGAACAACTCCATTCTTGAACAAGCCTGGTTATCTGCTCGACATCTGGGCATTCCCGAGCACTGGCACCAGAATTGGGAGGGTTATATAAATGCCCTCAACTAAGCACATGTCCGCATAACGGAGGGACTTGACAAACTCATTTAGACCTCGGCTGAAAATGGGAAATACTCTCCCAAAGTGGGATACCCAAACTTGCTAATGGATCATAAACCACCTGCTCTCCTGGATTGGTGGGGAAAAATATGGAAACTCAAAGCACCCCCACAAGCTAGACTCTTTATGTGGAATGTGCTCAACAACAAGACACCCACAGGTGAAAATCTTATGCGCAGATCACAATTTGGGCCACATTGGTGTGTCCTCTGTACACAGGCGGTGGAGACAAATGAACACCTTTTTTTAACTTTCCCTCTCACTGTTCAGTTGTGGCAACAAATAACTCACCTCCTCACCAAGCAAGGTAGATGGCACGACATCTCGATTGCTGAAGCATGGAAAAATTGGAATATTGAGCACATGGAAAACAAGTCTCGGTGCTTACCTCTACTCATTTGCTGGAAGATCTGGTTGACCAGAAATAACATCATTTTTAAAGGATTACTAGCTCGATGGCCACTCATTACAACAAATATTGTTTCTGCATATCATGAAATCCCCAAGGAGACACATACCACTACAGCTCGACCACATGCCCCTGAAATTATAGATCGATCCATCCCGTGGGCATATTTTGATGGAGCAGCCCAATCTCATGGATGTGGGGGAGGCTTTCTTCTACACCTATCTGATCAACACCATTACCAAATCAAGATGGGTCTAGGGGAGGGAACGAACAATTTTATAGAACTGATTACACTTAGACATCTATTGCATTTTTCACTGGCACACTCATGCAATAATATTCAGATATTTGGGGACTCCAAATCATAAACTGGTTCAGCAACATAAATAATTGTCATGCTCATACACTTAGAAACATACTGGATGAGATTGTGGTTTACAAGGCCCAATTTAACTCTATCATCTGTCAACACATTTACAGGGAACATAATGAGGCTACTGACAAATTATCCAAGGATGCCTTGACACAACCCAGAGGTCTGTGGATAATACAGGAACAATAGGGAGCAGAACAATATCAGTATTACCATCAGCCACACATTGATAGAGCATATCCTCAGGTGGACAGGGCCTAAATTTTTGATGAAAATTACAACACAGTAATATATGTATAAATTTATGTTTATCAATATGTTTTTATCTCTGCAAGTAACTCAGTACACCCTGTGTGGTGAATATGTACAACACCTTCTTCTTTTTTGGTATGGATTCAGCACATATTTATATTTTGACAAATATATTGACTTGGCTTCAGCCAGCAGTTAATAGATATGCCAATGGCATCTACTATATGTAATTTTTCAAACTAATGGAAGATTACGATTTTTCCCCGGGAAAAGAAAAATAAAAAAACATGGAACAAGATTTATAACTGTAGAGATTTACCTCCCACTTTACCATGGAGATTATTAATCTGTAAATAACCTTTGTTACAATACAATGGGCTTATTCCATGGCTTATCAATACCACATGCCCAAAAAATAATAATTTACTTCATGTGAAACTTGTTCATATGACATTTTTTTAATTAATTGATTTAATTAAAAGAGAAAAAAATGGTATAACTACTTTGGAGATAAATCTTAGCCATTGATTTGTGAATACTACTACGAATATTATAGAATATTTAGTGGAGGTTAAATCCATAGCATCCACCTAATAATTATTGATAATTACACCGTAAGGCGTTCCCTTTGGGAAGAACTCCCCTAGTTTCCACTCTGCACTCCTTTGCACCATCAGATCCAATGTTAGACGATTGAAAGTTCTTCCACTATTAGATGTCAACGCTTAAACTGTCAACTAATTCTTTATTTGTGCAATCGTTCGACTTATTGATCTTTATTATAACCCATAAATATTGCAGGTACTCACTATTATGAAAACCAGGGTTCCTCGTCATTATTTTGAAAGTCAAGGTTTCTCCGAGAATCGAACACAACCATATCGAGCACACCAAGCTTTGTGACATTGTTCACGTATTAACAACTTTCAGGGGAAGAGGAGGTAGTAGGGTGCAGATTCAAAACCGATCGAAATCCTACCGTGATCAAAGCTTCTGCTGAAACTTGTGGAGGGAAAGAGGCCTGTCGTTGGAAATACCAAATGATGAGATTTCCATGTGTTGTTTTCGGTGGAATTTAGGGCCATAATGGAGCCCCATCTTCCCATAGAATACTTGGGCAACGTTGTGGTACCAGGGTATGTGATATAAATGGTGAAAGAGCTTCCATCCAAGCCATTCTCTACCCTGGTGCTTAATGTCCAGAAAGGGTTGTCAAGAATAGGCAATGATTATGTTTGATCTATGATAGACTAGATGGAAGTCCACAAGGGGGTACCATGTGCAGTGAACAATTTTTCTGTGGTTATATGGTGGAGGTTGGGGTTAGAGGATGCAGAATATTCATGGGGAATTCCACTCCATCTGAGCCCTGTGATTAGCCACTGTGCGAAACTAGGAGTAAAGTCAGGCCCCTCCGGCCCACCCATGATCTTGACCACGGAGTGGTAACCACACTGGTGAGGCCAGCCTGACCCCTATTGCTCCCCAACCTGAACCAGGTGGGTTGTGGAAGTGGTGGTTTCGACGTTGCCATTACTCTCCAACCTCGTCAATAATTCTCGCGCTTCGACCAATTATTCCAACTTCACAATAACATCCTGTTCCCATCCATCCACTCTTCTGGGAGAATGACAGTTGTGACTACATTGTTATATTATTTCCATTGTTTTTGTCTAGTTATATCTGCACCTTTTTTTAACGTGAAGAGAAGTTTTATTGTAAATTTATATGGTAAGTCATGTCTAATGGATTTTTGTTGTTTCCACTATTGTTTTTCTCCATTAATATATATGATATATTGTTCCTCCTCCTACTCCGAGCAGAAGAAAATATCTAGAGAGACAAACTGAGAGTTGTAAAAATTTGGCGGTGAAGGCATGGAAGAGATCTGTGTGCATTACTCAAATGATGGAATTCAAATATCCTCAGAATGCCCTCAAATTGTCACACGAACGTGCACCATATTTCATTGTACCTTTCCAACTCCATAGTTTAATGGACACTAACAAAAAAATTGTGGAAGGATAGAGAAAGCATTAGAATATTTGTTGTTAACACAAAAATGATATTTGTTAGCATTACATTGAAGTTGACGACAATGAGATCGTGGCCAAAGAGGATCATTACTATAAATGTCGATTATAGAGACTCGAAAGAAGGATGCTGAGAGAGAGGCTCAGAGTGAAGAGCTCAAGATAAGCGGTCGTTGGATTCAAGTTTAGAAGTTTGAAATGTCGGCGGAACGAATTTCATTAACCTATTTCTCATCAAAAATTTAGTGATTAGAATTTTAAGTTAAAAATGTATTTATGTTAGCTTATGTTTGGATTTTTTTTTTAAATATAAATATAAACTGCTTATTATACAGATTAAGATAAAGGTATAGAATTCATTTCACATTTCACATTTTCTGATATAATAATTCAATTTTTTTTTCCACAAGTATTCTAATCTCGAAACTATGGTGTTTGTAGGGTTGATTGTCACCAACTCAAGTTACTAGGGCTTTAAAATGTTAAATCTTTGCTAAATTATTGAAGAATATAGTAAGATGTTTTTATATAGATAATTTCTTTTTGTTATATTTGTATTTGACACACTTATTAGTCTCTTTAATAGGCACAACTTCTTGATGATTTTCACCTAGGCATGCTAGTTATATGAGACATTATTTCTTGGTAGAGGTGTGGGAAAAAAAAAAATCTATGACTAGTTTCAACAAAAAGATTTTGTTTTCAATTGGAAGTACAACCTATGTTCCATTAAATAACAAAATTGACACTATGTGATTAAGAATCACTTACCAACATTAGGTGTTTAAAAAGTAATAAGAGGAAGGTAAATGAGATCCATAGTAATTAATGTGAGTTTTTGTACTATTTTTATTTAAAATAGTAATTTGTATTTTTATTTTCATAAATGAATATTGTTAAATGTGTAATTGGGTAAAATGTATTAAAATGACATTCTAATTTATCTATTTAAAAAATTCAAAGTATAGTGAGTTTTTTTTATTATTAAGCTTTACTCTAGTTGTGCTGAGAATGAATCTATCTCAAGTCCCAAACAAGATTCTTCATACACCGTTCAATCTCTTCTTTCCCTCTTCTTATTCTAGCTTGCACCTTGACACTCCTCCTTGCACAAATTTAAACTATGAGGCACAAGGTAGTTGTTGTGCATTCAGATCTGAAAAGAAAAGTGTGAATCTATCTTAAGTACCAAAAAATATTCTTCATACGTTGCTCAATCTCTTCTTCCCCTCTTCTTATTCTAGCTTGCACCTTGACACTCCTCCTTGCACAAATTTAAACTATGAGGAATGAGGTATTTGTTGCATATAGGAGTATTTAGATCTGATAAGAAAAGTTTGATACTCTGTTGTAATTTGTTCTACAAATGTGTACAAATGTGATGGCAAATGTTGCCTGAATGTTGGAAATTTGATGATTAATGTAGTATGAGCTAAATGAAAATTCACAGTCTTCTACAAAATATCTAGAAATATATTCCCAATAGCCAACACTGTAGATAAAGACATGTTCACCTATTTCCATAGTTTCTACCAAATCTCTCTCAAATCTCTCAGTGCTGGAGCTGTTTTCTCAATAGAATTGTTTTTATTGCTCTTGAAGTGATGAAAGCCACTGTTGTTGCATATAGGAGCATTTAAATTTGATAAGAAAGGCGCGATACCCTAACTTTCTCTACAAATGTGATGGAAAGTGTTCCCTGAATGTTCACAATTTCATGGTTAATGTAGTATAAGATAAATGTAAATTTACTTTCTTCTATACAAGATCAAGAAAGTTGTGCCCAATAGCCAACACCACGGAAGACATGTTCGCCGTTGCTAGGACATGTTTGCCGTTGTTACCAAATCTCTTTTGGTGTTGGATTTCTTTTCTCAATAGCCTTGTTTTTACTGCTCTTGAAGTGATGAAAGCCATTGCTCCATATATTTTTTACTATATACAAAAAGAACAAAAGTGACTAACTTCATATTAGCTTTTGAAATATAAATCAGTGCCTTTTAAGACACTAAAAAATACAATGATAACTTACTAGATTAAACAATATTTAATAGGTCAAGAACCGCAAAGAAAACAACATAATCAGTGAGTATGAAATCAAATCACCATAAAATAGTTAACGACATCCATATAAAACCCTCATTAATATGGAAGTAGGATTTGTACAAAATTTAGGTTCGTTACAGTACAATCTTAAGATCATTCAAGTTGGTAAGAATAGTACATAAAGAAAAGATAACATATAACAACATATTCTCAAGAGAAAAAATCTTCATTCATGAATGACACAGAATTTGTCAATTCAATATGAACTCTTATCACCTAGCAATTGAAACAAGGAGATAGAAAGATATAAATCAAGAAACGTATATGCTTCCTTTCTAGGCAAGGAGAAGTTGATGATGAAGTGCATGCGATGTTGTGATGTATTGTATATCAGGAAGGACAAAAAAATAATAAAGGGTGAAGATTTGAATAGTTTATATAGCATGTTAATTTTGGCCTCTAAACAAGTAGTTATATGAAAGATGTTTTACAACTTTAAAAGATGAGGATTGGCATTAAACAAGAAAAAAAACAATAGAACCTAAAGATCTAAATGGTTTAAAGTTTACATAGATTGCTCAAATTTTCCTCTAATCAAGTGAGCAGCTATATGAAAAATGTTTTGGAGCTAAGTATTTACAACATGTACAAGAGTAAGTCAAGACAACCTTGAGGAGTTTTTTGTACAAATTTTATTTTAACATTTCCCTCCATCTAATAGATACTGCAGAGCTTTCTAAAGAGAGAATCTCTTCTAGTCTATAACTTGATCCACAATCATATAAAATGGCTAGGGATGTCACAAGCTAAAATAAATGGTCTTTGTCATTAGTGCAGCGATGTATTAACATTCTTAGTTGAAATGGATCCTATTAGCTACATGGTGGTTAGGGACACTAGAAAATTTAGAATAGATATTTTTTATGGCATCCATATTTCCCACAGACCATCCAACTTTCCCATATTACACAACAATTTATAACAATAACCACTCAAGTTTCTCTCTAATTTATGAAACCCCCACGCATGCTGGGGAGATCACAGTGTAAAATAAAATGTTCCTATGGTTTTTTTAAAGGGTTCATATACAAAATAGATAACTAGAAAGTTAATATTGAGATATAATATTTGAGTTTTGAATCACTATGACAAATAAAACATCACATTAGCTCAAATAATATATCCAATGTTGCAATGATCTCAAATGATGATTGAGTTTTAAATCATGATAACTAGGTGACAACCAAAACTAAGTTGTAGCCACAAGCAAAACATCACATCATCTCACATAATACATACAAGGCTGCAATGAACCCCCATACATAGTGTTGGACCTCATAGGTATTTTACTACACATAGCACACCATCCTAAAAATTCTCTACTCTTGATCAATTAAGAATAACCTAGGATGTCTAGAGTGGATGTCAAGTTGGGTGGTACAAGAATTGAGGATGATTTTTAAAGGGTAAGGGAATTTAGATACTCTATTTGGTATAACTCACAATGTTGCTATTATTCGGAATAAATTACTATTAAGGTAGGAAGACAGGGAAAATAACATTATAGAAGAAGGAACCCAGAAGAAGAAGTTCATTTGGATCTATAAAAATTGAGCATACTGAACATGCTTCTCAAGTCAGTCCATTGATTCCAAGTTACATGATTGCTACTGAGTTGACAAAAGCAAAGATTCATGGTTATTCTCCAAGGCTGAGTCCAAATGTTCAAGAGAAGGGAAATCCTATAATATGGAGACATTCTCTTGCAACAACTCCTAATGGGAAACCCAATTATGTATCACCAAGGACTCAAAGAGTGTTTCCACAAGTTCAATCAACCAGGGGGCACATAAAAAGTGATCGATCTCTTGGAACTGGTAGGAAGTCAATTCTCTCATGATTTGGAGATTTATCTTTGTTCATTTTTCTTTGGAGAAATTTCATTAAATGCTGACATTTTGTATTTTTTATTTCAGAAGAGGCAATCCTTATTAAGGGTGATCGGTGAAGGTGATCGATATTTGAGCTTCTTTTGATATTTGTGCATTTTGAGTGTCTTCTCAGTTAGTAGTGAATGTGAATACCTGTAGATACCTTTTATATACTATGAGTTTAGATTAAGTGTGTTGGACTTTATATTCACTCTAAATGTCTTGTGAGCCCTGAAATGCACCAAATTATGTTGTATATACAAAGAATATGCCACGTTGCATATTCATGACATGATTGTCAGCGTACATATTTATGAGTTCACATGGAACAACTAATTTATTGACTGTAAACTTTGAGATTGCAATTTTTTTTTAGCTTCAAAATGTTTTGAGAATGGTTTGGATATTATGCATGCATTCAGCTAATATCTGTTTGATTTTATGATGTATAATAATATGGGTTTGACTTCAGAGCTAATGCCTTTTATGTGAGAAAGCACAACCAATTTTTTCTTGGAAGGGCATCGATGAATGTCATAAAATAATTTGGACTTGTCAATCACTAATTCTCATTGGACCACAAAGGTCACTGTGTGCAGTTTCCACATGTGGCATTCATATTGGCATAATCATACAAGGTATTTAACTTCAACATATGCCTCATGATTTGTAAGGCTCAAGGAAGCAGTATTGTAGTAAGATTTCATTGTAACATAGTCCTTACATTTTGTTGATATTTTTATGGCTTTCAATAGTTGTCAAAAAATCTTTAATTAGTACTATATTCTATTGCCTTATGATGTTTCCTTTGCAATATTTGGTGCAATTTATAATTAAATTGAAATTCTAGAAACTATATTCCAAAATAAACACAACTATCCATGCAATAAATTATTAATACATAAACAACTATTACTAATGACTTTGTTTTATATATATATTATACTTTGTTTATTTAAAAAAAAAAATTAATATGATTTTGAATTATCTATATATATATATATATATAACTAAGAATACTTAAAGAAATTATTGTCTTTTATAAATAAAAAGAAAAATATTAAATTATAATTTTTTTATTTTATTTTAAAAAATCAAATTTATTAGATTAAATTTGTAAACTTGTATAGTTATTATTTTCAATGCACATGGCTCTAAACTCAATGGGAAAATAAATGTTCCACAATAAGAAAATTAAAGGGACCATTGATAAAAGTTAATGCATATATTGAGCAACCAACTTCACTCATCATATGATAATAAGTTGAAACATGATATTGTAAAAGATTTCTTCTCTATTATCTATAGTGATAATGTCAATAAAGGTTTTAGTTTATTAAATACTTTGGTAAGTTATTTAAAATAATTGAAATATAATATTGTAAAATAATTATAAGTTATAAAATATAAAATATTAATAATAACAATGATAATGATAATGATAATGATGAAATGTTAATATTTATAAAGAGATCGGTTTAAAAAATAAAATAAAAATAAAAATATTTGGTTTATTTTATATTTTTATTTTTATGTTAAAAAAATTTAAGATTTCTTTAATTATTATAGTTTTGATAAATTAAAAAATCAGAAAGGTTAGTATTTTCCCAAGAAAAAATTGTAACTTTCATTATTATAAAATATTGAAAATTACATGTTGTAGTTGCTGCATAAGTAACCTATGCCAAAATTGTGGCCATGAGTGCCACTGTACTATATGATGACTGATATGTAGTTGTTACATAATTGTAACCGATCAAAATAGATACCATAATAAATATACAAGTAGGAGTTCTAATATTCAAAATAAATAAGAAAAAAAAAACTATCAGATATGTGTCATGTAGCCTCTTCCATCTGTTGTTGATGATCAATGAAGGGTCTATGGTAGTACTGATAGAAGTCCCAACCATCCTGTTCCTGTATCAACCAATGACCACAAGGTTGTTGCGCGGCCTCCTTGGAAAGTCTATCAGAAATCTGGTTCCTCTCCATGTATATATGACAATAGGAGATAAATTCAAATTGTACTTTTATTGTGATAATTTTGTCCATCAAATTTTTGAGTGTTTGCACGTGACATTGAGACTGTAGATTGAACCAATTAATAACAAGTTTGGAATCACCAAAAATCTACAATTGTCATCAACCTTTCTCAAGGAAGAAAATAAGAAGAGGCCTAAGACTATTAAGTTTCGAGTAGTTGTTTATTCCCCTGCCTAATCCAAACTTCATTAAATTGTAATAATGATCTTCAGATAGATACAGAACTGCACCACTGCCACATCCAATATTTTGAGCCGAACCATCGAAGTAAGCCCAAGGGATTGTTTTGTCAATGGTTTCAGGAATAATGGTACGATTATGTTGAGGTTGTTCTTCATTCGGGATCAAATTGTATAAGGCTTCAATATGAGAACATATGGATGTCCAATCAGGACTCCTATCTTGAAATATATATTGATTCCGACCTAACCATATACCCCAACACACTAATAAAGGAAGGTTGTGAAGCTTTAGTGGCTGAGCACTATTCCACCATGATTCCCAAGCATATTTTAGGGAGTCTCCCTGCCACCTATTGTTGACCGCTAATGATTGATAAATCTAATTCCAAATGTGCAATGAAAGAACAAATGCTCAATTGATTCAGAGTTATTCTTTCACAGAGAACACCGAGAGGGGCCTTGAAGGATCGATGTTGTAGATTGTCTTATGTAGGCACCTTGTTACACAATATGCACCACATAAATAACTTGGCTTTTGTAGGGCCTTTTAATTTCCAGAGGGGGTGCCACCACCATACATATTGATCTGGCTCATGATCAACATAAATGTACAAGTATCCTTCTTTAGGAGTATATCTACCATGCGCAGATATAGCCCATACAAGTTCATCCTCTCGATCATTTATCCTCACATGAGTCTAGAAAGGTTAGTATTAAATATAAATATTTTTAAATAATAATTTAATGTGGGTGTATGTATTATACTCTAAGAGAGTGTTTTTTATATTTAACTCTCTTAATATATAAATATAACAAAGTACTTTTATCCAAAATATTTTAGAAAGTGTACAATAGGTTTTACTTTATAATTCTTGTGAATTTATATTTATTTTAATAATGATGTTTTTTTATTTTATATATATATATATATATATATAGATATTTATATATATATATATAATTACTTCATTATAAAAGAGTTGAGGAGATGGAGCTCCACGAGTCTACTCCACTGTGGCCAAGGAAGCCTTAGCCTCTTGGCACTGAGTTTCCGCGATGATTCTCAGTCTCATTCTGCATCATTGAGATATGGTTGAAGCTTATTATCACCATTTCCCAAGTGTTATTTGTGTGCCTTCATTTTCTTCCTCCAGCTTGTTGCACGACTATGTTTTGTTGGGTCGTTGGTGCAAGGGTAAGACAAGAATGCTTACGCTACATGTCTATGTTTCATGCTATTACCAGGGTAAGATGAGAAGGCTCCCATCACTTGGGCTTCCACCTGCTATGGGTGCAGTCTCCATTGGCCTTGTATGGAATGGTGTGGATTACTCCGACGCAAGTCGTGCATCCTCACTTTGGACACCCTTATATTGCAACAGGTTGGTCTGCCATCATTGCTAGTGGAAACATTTGGAGGGATATCAAGTGGGTATTTTGTTTTTTATGTGGTTCAATGCATGCACAATGATTGCCCCAAGAAAATTTGTGAAGAAGGAAGAATCAATCCCTCTTTTGGACGTCAGGTTTTCCTCCTTAGTGAAAAAGGATGTTAGATATCATTTTCGGGATTCAACTGCGTTAAGTAAGTCATTCATCTATGACCATTTCCATGAGAGATAGTCATAACTGACTAATTTCTCATGATTTTTGAATAGTCCACTTAGCACTCATTGCATTGGCTGATGCTCACAGGGGTGAAGAAGTGGGATTGAAACTAGTGAAATAAATCACATAGTGTCAATCATCACTTCCGAAGCTTGCACCTAGTAACCAAGACTTCCCGAGAGGTCACCCATCCCAGATTTCCTTTGACTTAAGCGCACTTAACTATGGAGTTTTCCCCACAATCAAGCCCACGTAGCTTGCTACCCCATTTTCAAAACCTTATCAAGTATTGTACCTCATGAACCATTCAAGTAGAGTTACCTGCACTCTACTTGAAAAAAGATGTGGCAACCTGGAAGGAAAAAAGGTTATTAGGAATGTTTAGGGGCTTGTGGCCAAATTGTGAAGTAGTTGAAGATTGTGTTTCTATCAATTGGGAAAATCATGAACCCATGAGCATTTACTGTTGTAGAAATGGGTATTACACAATTTTTTTTCAAAAATAGGAAGACAGAGACCACATCTATAAGTTAGGTACTTATTTCATGGGTACCAGAGGTTTGTTTCTCACTCATTGGCCTTCACAATTTTATACAACGATGGAAATTTCATTCACCCCTGTGTCGATAACATTTCCATTTAAACCTCTTCTGTGTTGGGGCGATGAAATTTTTAAGGCTATAGGAGATAAACTGGGCCAATTTATTACCAGTGATATGGAAAATTGAAGCAATGTTTCATGTGCTAGAATTTGTGTTGAAATGGATTTCTCGAAAGGCCTCCCTGAGGTGGTTAAGCTAAATTTGGATGATTGGTCTCACCTCTAAGCTCTAGATTTTGAATAGTTTCCTTTCAAGTGTAATCTATGCCATGAGTATAGACACTTTGTGAAAAACTCTGCAAAAGATTTAGGTTCTCAAAACTCTCCAAATCCATCACCTCCTCCTAAAGAAGAGCGAGGAGAAAATAGGAAAGGATTCATTCCAGTTAAAAGGAAACATAAGAAGCATGGAAATAAGAAGAAACAAACATGTAAGGCTGAGTATCAATCCCTTTCTAGCAACAATTTTGAAGTCTTGAATGTTCCTAAGGATGAAAGTGAGAATCTTGAGGCCCAAGCAGATCAAATAATCCCAAATTAGGTGAATACTCATACATTCCAAAGGTCCCTCGTGATTCAAAAGATGAAGAAGGCCCACATCAGAACTCTACAAAGAAAAAAATTGTAGTGTAAAAGTTTTCTCCAAAGGTTCCTCCTACATTGAAAGAAGAAGAAGCTCGTAAGGCGGCCGAGAAGAAGTTCAAACCTTCCTCTTCTTCCTGTTCCTATTCATATGTGCTAAAAAATTAGCGTTCTTCCCCATCGGTAACAAGAAGTAGGAAATATCATAGTAGAAAGAACTTTGGTCATGAGATCTATCTTGCCTCCCATGGGTCCAATGGTGGACCATCTTCTAACAATTTATACAAATGTTTTGTTTCTACATTTTCTTGTGCAAGCAATTTGGCAACGTAATTTCTGATATACCTATTGCTTTCAAAAACACATTTTCAATATAATCTATATACTCATTCTTATTTCTAAAAAAATAATTACTTCAGTGTACTATCTTAACTATTTTTGTATTTCTAATTATTTATCATATCACAATTAATTTTAAATTTAAATATAATAATATGAACATTATAATTAATTTAAAAATTTTATTTTTTTTAATGATTAAAATAAAACTTCACATATTTATACTTCATTGAAACTTAAAAATATCAAATATTTATTATTTTATTTTCAATGCACATGGCTATCAACTCAATGTGAAAAGAAATGTTCCACAATAATAAAATTAAAGGGACCATTAACAAAATTAATGCACACTATTGAGAAATCAGCTTCACTCATCCTATCATAATAAGTTGAAACATGATATTGTAAAATATTTATAATTTATAATTTATATGTGTTGAAAAGTGTGCAACAAGAAATGCTTGTTGAGAGTGCAACAAGATGATGGAGCTTAGTGAAAAGAGTCGCCTTCACTAAGTGGTCCCGCGGGCAAATTATGGCGCAAGTTCTATTTTTGATCATAGTGTGGATGATCACAATGTGGATGATCACAGTGTGGGTGATCACAGTATGAGTGATCACAGTGTGGGTGACCACAGTGTGAGTGATCACATTGTGAGTGATCAAAGTCTATTTTTAGACTGGCTGTCAAAAATAGAAAAGTCAAATATTATTGTCTCATAATAATATTTGGACTATAAACTTGATCTTATTCTCTTGGAGCACTTCAGGATGAGCTACGGATGTGGTACATGCAGATCCCAGAGGGAAATACATGGTTACCTATGGGATGACTAATATTTGCATGCAGGACTTTAGTTAGAACTCAAGTGAGTTGAGTTTAGTGGACTGGAGGTGCAGTTAATGGAGTTGTGTTCAGTTTAGCTTTGTTAAACTAGTTGTATTTAGTCTAACTGATCAATAGACTAGAGATGAGTTGGGTGAATTAGTTATTAATTAATTCACAAGTTATTAACTCATAATGCAACTATAGAATACATCAGTTAACTTAGTTGCATGTCAATGCATGTTCAGTTCAGCAGGGATAGGTGTTAGAGGATCAGATTGCTATCAGTTGTGACTATAGCTGTGCATGATGATTTGCACAATCAGAGGGATTGAGTATGCCAATGAATTGGCCAATATCAAGAATTGTAGCCTGTGATCACGTCCAACAGAGTGTGAGTGATTATTTGCAGGTCAAATACGAGTTTGGTAAGCCATTCTCATCAATTCTCTTGCAGGTATTGGGCAGTGGAGGCAGGCAAGCAGCAGGGGAGATTTGGAGATCAGATCTGAGCTGTATTGTGTGTAGCATGAGGAGATAGTACTGAGTACTTGGGATGAGTATTGTACTATGTATTGTTACATGATTCAATCAATATAATATACAGATAGTTGGGGTTTTTAGCGAGATGCTTTCCCCGGGAAAACACTGTGTTGATATGTGTGATTGATGCTTCTATGTACGCCTGTGAATGTTTCTGCTTCTGTAAATTGATGATCAACGTAGAGGAGGTTATGTATTATGCATGTTCCGCTTATAAGTGTATAATCAGGATAATCTCTGTGAATATGTGTCATATTATTCAAAATTTCTACATGGTATGAGAGCAGCTTTGATTTGTAGGAAAAGTTCTACAGGATATCAAAGCAAGGATTGATCATCAGATCTACTATTCAGAAAGTGTTTACAATTTATTTCTTCGGGCAGAGTTTGTAATCGGGCCAGGTAGCCTCTGGATTCATCCTTCTTTTGGAAGGTGAGATATCCGGTGAATGCCCATACAGTCCATCTCTGTATAAGAAATACTTTGTTCTCACGAATTCTAGATCAGAAGCGGTTGAGTTTTTGTGCTGGTGGAATTCGAATTTAATTCCAAAGCAAGAGATAAAACTCAGAAACATTAAGTTTGAGAATGGAGACAGTATGCCCCAGTATCTCACGAAGTTCACCCAATGCCGGGATGAGCTGGGAAGTGTGGGGGTGACTGTCGGATGGGGATGGTGAGTCTAGGACTCCTTGACCTTCCTAAGAGTTGGCATAGCTACCAAGACTCGGTGAATGGAAGGGAGAAACTGCCAAATTGGGAATGACCATGGTCGGATTTGATGCAGGAGGAGATTATACGGAGCACCAAAGACGGTTCTTCATCCATGCAGGATGAGGAGAACTGTGCCTTAGCAAGTAAGGCGGAGAAGGGGAAGGAGAAGGTTTCTCTTTTCGAATCTTGTTCTTCCAGTGGTGGGAAGAAGGTTGACAAAACGGAAGTGCGATGCTTTAGTTGTCATGAGCAGGGTTCACGGGTCAAGAACCTGTATGCTCTTGAGGTTCAAGATGCATGCAAAGCCTTGAGCAGCAAGGCAACTGATGGAGACTTGCTGGTTGAGAGGGAGTGTATATTACCTCTCAACATGCAGAGCCAAAAGAAGTCTCAGACGATTGTGGAGGAGCCACGATTGGTGCAGCAGCTTCAGGAGGTTGTGGAGGAGCCACAACAGGGGAAGCTGAGAGGAGATAGAGTAGAGACATCTACTCATCCAGAGACCTCCAGTAGGGGGAAACTTCGAGCCAGATGGGCTGAAGGATCGCATGCAGGCATACCTCCAGGTAGGAGGTGGGGTGATGTGGATTGATCGTCCCAAAGAGGATGGGCAAGATCCTTGAGGTACCCAACCTCTTGGATGAGACCTTGCTACGGGAGCTCCAGATGTGTAGTAGCAGGAACTGACTGATTGGGTAGAGACAGATGCGGATGGAGCGGCAGAGAGAGCGACAGTGCAGGGAATCCCAGGACAGCGCATAGCTAGCAGGCTGTAGCAATG
The DNA here is from genome assembly GCA_031772625.1 of Pinus tabuliformis. Lineage (NCBI taxonomy): Eukaryota > Viridiplantae > Streptophyta > Pinopsida > Pinales > Pinaceae > Pinus > Pinus tabuliformis. The sequence goes on along the minus strand of CM062819.1, from coordinate 709,762,146 downwards.
CGAGAGGCACAAGTGTTTTGCACAGTGCTAGGTGGCACAGAGAGGTGTGCAATGGTGCGAGATGCATGGAGATGTTTCAGTAGCGCAGATGTCAGAGAGGGAGCACTTGTCAGCAGCAGGTAGAGCTTCAGCATCAGAGGGTGTTTCTAGCCCAACAGGGAGGTCAGTTGGGAGGTGCAGTGCGGATGCAATGCTGGGAGATAGAACCAACAGCAACACGGATGCAGTCAGAGATCAAAGTGACAGAGGCTAGAGCAGTTAGATACTGAAGAGAACAGAGATGCAGAGTTTAAGTCGACAGAGGCAATAGCAGTCAGAGACTTTGATGACAAAGCAAGTGGACCGGCCAGATGTGTTGCATGGAGAACATTCCAGAGTTACAGGATCGGGTTTGAGAGGAAGCCTTTCTTGTTGAGAGGGAATGTTGAAAAGTGTGCAACAAGAAATGCTTGTTGAGAGTGCAACAAGATGATGGAGCTTAGTGAAAAGAGTCGCCTTCACTAAGTGGGCCCGCAGGCAAATTATGGCGCAAGTTCTATTTTTTATCACAGTGTGGATGATCACAGCGTGGGTGATCATAGTATGAGTGATCACAGTGTGGGTGACCACAGTGTGAGTGATAAAAGTCTATTTTTAGACTGGCTATCAAAAATAGAAAAGTCAAATATTATTGTCTCATAATAATATTTGGACTATAAACTTGATCTTATTCTCTTGGAGCACTTCAGGATGAGCTACAGATGTGGTACATGCAGATCCTAGAGGGAAATACGTGGTTACCTATGGGATGACTAATATTTGCATGCAGGACTTTAGTTAGAACTCAAGTGAGTTGAGTTTAGTGGACTGGAGGTGCAGTTGATGGAGTTGTGTTCAGTTTAGCTTTGTTAAACTAGTTGTATTTAGTCTAACTGATCAATAGACTAGAGATGAGTTGGGTGAATTAGTTATTAATTAATTCACAAGTTATTAACTCATAATGCAACTATAGAATACATCAGTTAACTTAGTTGCATGTCAGTGCATGTTCAGTTCAGCAGGGATAGGTGTTAGAGGATCAGATTGCTATCAGTTGTGACTATAGCTGTGCATGATGATTTGCACAATCAGAGGGATTGAGTATGCCAATGAATTGGCCAATATCAAGAATTGTAGCCTGTGCTCACGTCCAATAGAGTGTGAGTGATTATTTGCAGGTCAAATACGAGTTTGGTAAGCCATTCTCATCAATTCTCTTGCAGGTATTGGGAAGTGGAGGCAGGCAAGCAGCGGGGGAGATTTGGAGATCAGATCTGAGCTGTATTGTGTGTAGCATGAGGAGATAGTACTGAGTACTTGGGATGAGTATTGTACTATGTATTGTTACATGATTCAATCAATATAATATACAGATAGTTGGGGTTTTTAGCGAGATGCTTTCCCCGGGAAAATACTGTGTTGATATGTGTGATTGATGCTTCTATGTACGCCTGTGAATGTTTCTGCTTCTGTAAATTGATGATCAACGTAGAGGAGGTTATGTATTATAAATGTTCCGCTTATAAGTGTATAATCAGGATAATCTCTGTGAATATGTGTCATATTATTCAAAATTTCTACAATATGGATGATGTTGTTAAAGGTTTTAGTTTATTAAATAATTAAATTAAATTAGTAAGTTATTAAAATAATTGAAATATAATATTGTAATTATAAGTTATAAAAATATTTTATATTGATAATGATAAAGATGAAATGTTGATATTTATAAAGAGTTATTGATTCAAAAAATAAAAGAAATAAAGAAAGGAAAACAAAAATTGGTTTATTTTATATTTTCATGTTAAAAAAAATTGATAATTTTTTTAATTATTATAGTTTTGATAAATTAAAAAATCAGAAAGGTTAATATTAAATAAAAATATTTTTAAATAATAATTTAATGTGGGTGTATGTATGATATTCTAAGAGTATTTTTTATATTTAGCTCTTTTAATATATAAATATGAAAAATTATTTTTATTCACAATATTTTAGGAAGTATACAATATTTTTTACTTTAATTCTTGTGAATTTATGTTTATTTTAATAATGGTGTTTTTCCATTCTTATATATATATATATATATATATATATATATGATTAATTACTTCATTATGAAAGAGATTAGGAGATGGAGCTTCCCAGGTCTGCTCCATTACATCTAGGGAAACCTCAACCCTTGGCACTCAGATTTTGTGATGTTTCTCAGTCTAATTCTGCATCATTGAGATCTTGTTGAAGCTTATTACCTTCGTCGTCCAAGTGTTATTTGTGTGTCTCTATTGCTACCTCCAGCTGTTGTGTGGTTGTGTTTTGTTGGGTTGTTGGTGCAAGGGTAAGAGAAGAAGGCTTACTCTGTATGTATGTGTTTCATGCTATTGCAAGGGTAAGATGAGAAGGCTTCCATCACTTAGGCTTCCACCTGCTATGGGTGCAGTTTACGTTGGCCTCATCTGGAATGGTGTGGACACTGGGGGCTTCACTTGGGGAGAAATACCATATCACGTGGGTTCATATTAGGGGATATTTATTGAGAAAAAAAATGACATAAAATATTGGGGGATATATAGGGGGTAAAGGGTTTTATATTGGTAGGTATAAAAAAATGGATCCCAAAGTTAATGAAAAATATAAAGGGGTATAAAAAATATTAATGCAAAAATGGATACCTATAATACATAGTGAAAGTAGGGGTTTTTAAATTGGGAAGGTGTATTGGGTTCATATTGGTAGGGGGTTAAATAATGTGATTTTTAGAGATATTTTCCAATATTTAGTCAAATTAAAGGTATTGTATAATATTCCATGAATGCACGTGATATGTCAGAGGTTCATTGAGTGAAGCCCCCGTGGGTGTGGATTACGTCGGTCCAAGTGATGTATCCTTGCTTTGGACACCCTTAGCTTGCAACTATTAGGTTCTTCATCATTGCTAGTGGACAAATTTTGAGGGATATCAAGTGGGTGTTTTCTTTGTGATTTATTGAAAGCCCTCCCTGAGGTGGCTAAGATAAATTTGGATGGTTGGTCTCACCTCTAGGCTCTAGATTTTGAATAGGTTCCTTTCAAGTGTAATATGTGCCATGAGTATAGACACTTTGTGAAAAATTGTCCAAAAGATTTAGGTTCTCAAAATTCTCCGAATCCATCGCCTCCTTCTAAAGAAGAGTGAGGAGAAAATAGGAAAGGATTCATTCTAGTTAAAAGGAAACATAAGAAGCATGGAAATAAGAAGAAACAAACACATAAGGCTGAGTACCAGCCCCTTTCTAACAACAATTTTGAAGTCCTTAATGTTCCTAAGGAATAAAGTGAGAATCGTGAGGCCCAAGCAGATCAAACAGTCCCAAATTTGGTGAATACTCATACATTCCAAAGGTCCCTCTTGATTCAAAAGATAAAGAAGGTCCACATCAGAACAGTCCAAAGAAAAAAATTGTAGTGAAAATTTTTTCTCCAAAGGTTCCTCTTGCATTGAAAGAAGAAGAAGCTCGTAAGGTGGTCGAGAAGAAGTTCAAACCTTCCTCTTCTTCTCCTTCCTGTTCAGATGTGCCAAAAAAACAACGTTCGTTCCCATCAATAACAAGAATTAGGAAAGATCATAATAGAAGGACCTTTGGTCCCGAGATCTATCTTGCCTCCCATGGATCCAATAATGGACCATCTTCTAACAATTTATAAAAACATTTTTTTTCTATATTTTCTTGTACAAGCAATTTGGTAACATAATTTCTTATATACTTATTACTTTCAAAAATATATTTTCAATATAATCTATATACTAATTCTTATTTCAAAAAAAATTGACTACTTCATTATAGTATCTTAACTATTTTTTTTGTTCTCTGATTATTTATAATATCACGAATTTAAAAATTATAATTTTATCATTATAATTAATTTATAACTTTAATTTTATTTTAAATTCTTTTAATTATTAATGCACCACAATAAGACATATTAAAGGTACCATTGATAAAATTAATGCACGTATTGAGCAACTAACTTCACTCATCATAAGATAATAATGCACATACTGAGCAACCAACTTCGCTCATCATATGATAATAAGTTGAAACATGATATTGTAAAATATTTATAATTTATTATTTATACTAATAAGGTGGATAAAGGTTTTAGTTTATTAAAATCTTTTAGTAAGTTATTAAAATAATTGAAATATAATATGGCAAAGAATTATAGGTTATAAAATATAAAATAATGACCATGATAATTATAATAATAAAATGTTAATATTTATCTACAGGTATTGATTTAAAAAATAAATAAAAATAAAAAATCTTGGTTTATTTTACATTTTTTAGAATTATAGGTTATAAAATATAAAATAATGACAATGATAATTATAATAATAAAATGTTAATATTTATCTACAGGTATTGATTTAAAAAATAAATAAAAATAAAAAATCTTGGTTTATTTTACATTTTTTTTATGTTAATTTTTTTTTGTAATTTTTTAAATTATTATAATTTTGATAAATTGAAAAATCAAAAAAATTAATATTAAATAAATCTATTTTTAAATAATAATTTAATGTGGGTGTATGTATGATATTTTAAGAGAGTGTTTTTTATATTTAATTCTCTTAATATATAAATATAACAAAGTAATCATATCCACAATATTTTAGAAAGTGTACAATAATTTTTACTTGTAAATTTATGTTTATTTTAATAAGGATATATATATATATATATATATATATATATATATATATATATATATATATATATATATATATATATATATAAGCACTGAGGAGATGGAGCTTCATGGGTCTGCTCCACTGTGGCTAGCCTCCTCAACCCTTGGTACTGGGTTTCCGTGATGATTCTCAGTCTCGTTCTGCATCATTGAGATCTGGTTGAAGCTTATTATCGTTGTCGTATGAGTGTTATTTGTGCATATCTGTTGTTGCCTCCATCTCGTTTTCTGGTTGTTTCTTGTTGGGTTGTTGGTGCAAGGGAAGACAAGAAGGCTTATGCTGCATGACTATGTTTCATGCTATTCCAAGGGTACGATGAGAAGGCTTCCATCACATGGGCTTCCACCTGATGTGGGTGCAGTCTCTGTTGGCCTCATCAGACATGGTGTGGATTACTCCGACGCAAGTGGTGCATCCTCACTTTGGACACCCTTAGATTGTAACTGGTTGGTTCTCTATCATTGCTAGTGGACAACGTTTGAGGAATATCAAGTGGGTGTTTTGTTTGTTGTGTGGTTAAATGCATTTGCTACAATGATTGCCCCAAACAAATTCGTGAAAAACACAAAATCAATCCCTTTTTTGGACCTCGGGTTTTCCTCAGTGAAAAAGGACGTGGCAAATTTGAAGGAAGAAAGGTTATTATGAAAGTTTACGGGCTTGTGGCCAAGTTGTGAAGTAGTTGAAGATTGAGTTTCTATCAATTGGGAAAATCATGAACCCATGAGGATTTACCATTGTAGAAATGAGTATTACACAATTTCTTTCAAAAATAGGAAGAGAGAGACCACAACTATAAGTTAGGACCTTATTCATGGGTACCAGAGGTATGTTTCTCACTCATTGGTCTTCGCAATTTTATGCCATGATGGAAATTTCATTCACATCTGTGTGGATCACATTGCCATTTATGCCTATTTTTTGTTTGGGAGATGACATTTTTAAGGCTATAAGAGATAAAATGGGCTAGTTTATTACCAGTGATATGGAAAATGGGGGCAATGTTTCATGTGCTAGAATTTGTGTTGAAATGGATTTCTTGAAGGGCCTCCCTAAGGTGGTTAAGCTAAATTTGAATGGTTGGTCCCATAGCTAGGCTCTGGATTTTGAATAGGTCCCCTTCAAGTGTAATATGTGCCATGAGTATAAACATTCTAGGAAATTTCAACCTAAAAGTGGCCTCCTAAGGAAAAATAATAAAATGAGAGTTATACATTTTAGAGGGAAAAGAAGAAAACTACCCTCTTTTTTTTGGCTTATCTCCTTATAGGTTTATTCAAATTTCAAGTGTAGACACTCATTGGATGCAAAATTAAATTTCGCATCCAATGAGTACCCATCATGCATACTTTTGAGAAGACCCGCATTGACAAAAAATGAAGATACATTAAGAAAGCATGTTGAACACACTTTTTTAATGTATCTTGATTTTTTTATCAACGTGGGTCTTCTCAAAGGTATCCATCATGGGTTCTCATTGGATGTAGAATTTAATTCCGCATCCAACGAGTATTTACACTTGAAACTTCAGTAAACCTATAAGGAAATAAGTCAAAAATACAATTGAAAAAAAGAAGTTTATTTTCTTTTCCCTCCAAAATATTTACATGTACCTCTATAAATTTAAAGGATTTTGATTGGTTTACATATTATGACATGAAAATTTCATGGGCACTTTTATGCTAAATTTTCCACTAATGCACTTTGTGAAAAACTGTCCAAGAGATTTAGGTACTCAAAATTCTCCAAATCCATCGCCTCCTAAAGAGGAGCGAGGAGAAAATAGGCAAGGATTCATTTCAATTAGAAGAAAACATAAGAAGCATGGAAATACGAAGAAACAAACACGTAAGGCTGCGTATCAACGCCTTTCTAACAACAATTTTGAAGTCTTGAATGTTCCTAAGGAAGAAAGTGAGAATCTTGAGGCCCAAGCAAATCAAACAATCCAAAATTATGTGAATACTCATACATTCCAAAGGTCCCTCATGATTCGAAATATGAAGAAGGCCCACATCAGAACTCTCCAAAGAAAAAAATTGTAGTGGAAAACTTTTCTCCGAAGGTTCTTCGTACATTGAATGAAGAAGAAGCTTGTAAGGTGGTCGAGAAGAAGTTAAAACCTTCCTATTTCGATGTGCTAAAAAATCAACATTCTTCCCTATTGATAACTAGAAGTAGGAAAGATCATAGTAGAAATAACTTCGGTCCTAAGATCTATTTCTTCTCCCATAGGTCCAATGGTAGGCCATCTTCTAACTATCTATATAAATATTTTATTTCCAAATTTTATTGTGCAAGCAATTTGACAACATAATTTCTGATATACTTGTTGCTTTAAAAAACATATTTTCAATATAATCTACATACTCATTCTTATTTAAAATAAAAATTATTACTTTATTATACTATCTTAACTATTTGTTTATCCTCTAATTATTTATCCTATCGCAATTAATTTTAAATTTAAATATAACAATTTTAACATTCTAATTAATTTAGAAATCTTATTTTTATGATTAAAATAAAACTTCACATATTTATAGTTCAATGAAACCCAAAAAAATATCAAATAATTATAATTTTAAATGCCCCTGGCTCTCAAGTCAATGAGAAAAGAAATGTTCCACAATATGAGAAAGGAAATGTCCACAACAAGAAAATTAAAGGGACCATTGATAAAATTAATGCACACATTGAGCAACCAACTTCACTCATCATATGATAATAAGTTGAAACATGATATTCTAAAATATTTATAGTTTATAATGTATATTGATAAGATCGATAAAGTTTTAAGTTTATTAAATACTTTAGTAAGATATTCAAATAATTGAAATATCATATTGTAAAAGAATTATAAGCTATAAAATATAAAATATTAATAATATAATGATAATATAAAATTCAAATAATTGAAATACAATAACGTAAAGAATTATAAGTTATAAAATATTTTATATTAATAATATAATGATAATGATAAAATGTTAATATTTATAAAAAGTCATCGATTTAAAAAATAAAATAAAAATATGTGGTGTATTTTATATTTTTATTTCTATGTTAAAATTTTTTGATAATTTTTTTAATTATAATAATTTTGCTAGATTAAAAAATTTAGAAAGGTTAATATTAAATAAAAATATTTTTAAATAATAATTTAATGTCGGTATATGTATGATATTTTAAGAGTGTTTTTATATTTATTTTTCTTAATATATAAATATGATAAAGTATTTTTATTCACAATATTTTACTATTTTATAATTCTTGTGAATTTGTGTTTATTTTAATAATGATGTATGTTTATTTTTTTAATATATATATGATTAATTACTTTATTATAAAAGAGCTGACGAGATGGATTTCCATGGTCTATTCCACTATGGCTAGGGAAACCTTATCCTCCTCAACCCTTGGCATTGAGTTTCCACGATGATTCTTAGAGTCGTTCTGCATCATTAAGATCTGGTTTGAGCCTATTATTGTCGTCGTCCGAGTGCTATTTGTGTGTCTCTGTTTCTGCCTCCAGCTCGTTGTGTGGTTCTATTTTGTTGGTTCGTTAGTGCAAGGGTAAGACAAGAAGGCTTACGTTGCATGTCTATGTTTCATGTTGTTGCAAGGGTAAGATGAGAAGTATTCCATCACTTGGAATTCCACCCGTTATGGGTGCAGTCTCTGTTGGCCTCGTCTGGCATGGTGTGGATTTCTCCAACGAAAGTGGTGCATCCTTGCTTTGGACACCCTTAGCTTGCAACTGGTTGGTTGTCCATCATTGTTAGTGGACAACTTTTGAGGGATATCAAGTGGGTGTTTTGTTTATTGTGTAGTTCAATGCATGAACAATGATTGCCCCAAACAAATTCGTGAAGAAGGAAAAATCAATCCATCTTTTGGACCTCAGGTTTTCCTCCTTAGTGAAAAAGTATGTGGCAACTTTAAAGGAAAAAAGGTTATTAGGAAAGTTTAGGGGATTTTGGCGAAGTTGTGAAGTAGTTGAAGATTGAGTTTCTGTCAATTGGGAAAATCATGAACCCATGAGCATTTACTATTGTAGAAATGGCTATTACACAATTTGTTTTCAAAAGTAGGAAGAGAGAGACCACATCTATAAGTCAGGTCCTTATTTCATGGGTACCAGAGGTTTTTTTCTCACTCATTGGTCTTCACAATTTTATACCATGATGGAAATTTCATTCACGCTTGTGTGGATCACATTTACATTTATACCTCTTCTTTGTTGGGGTGATGATATTTTTAAGGCTATAGGAGATAAATTGGGCCAATTTATTACTAGTGACATGGAAAATGGGAGCAATGTTTCATGTGCTAGAATATGTGTTGAAATGGATTTCTCGAAAAGCCTCCCTAAGGTGGTTAAGCTAAGTTTGGATGGTTGGTCTCACCTCTAGGCTTTGGATTTTGAATAGGTTCCTTTCAAGTGTAATTTGTGCCATGAGTATAGACACTCTCTGAAAATATGTCCAAAAGTTTTAGGTTCTCAAAATTCTCCAAATCCATCGCCTCCTCCTAAAGAAGAGCGAGAAGAAAATAGGCAAGGATTCATTCCAGTTAAAAGGAAACATAAGAAGCATGGAAATACGAAGAAACAAACATGCGTATCAAACCCTTTCTAACAACAATTTTGAAGTCCTTAATGTTCCTAAGGAAGAAAGTGAGAATTTTCAGGCCCAAGCAGATCAAACAGTCCAAATTAGGTGAATACTCATACATTACAAAGGTCCCTCATGATTCTAAATATGAAGAAGGCCCTCAGAACTCTCCAAAGAAAATAATTGCAGTGGAAATTTTTTCTCCCAAGGTTCCTCCTGCATTGAATGAAGAAGAAGCTTGTCAGGTGGTCAAGAAGAAGTTCAAACCTTCCTATTCTTCCCCTTCCTATTCAGATGTGCTAAAAAATCAACGTTCTTCCCTATTGGTAACTAGAAGTAGGAAAGATCATAATAGAAATAACTTCGGTCCTGAGATCTATTTCTTCTCCCATAGGTCCAATGGTGAACCATCTAACAATTTATATAAATGTTTTATTTCTAAATTTTCTTGTGCAAACAATTTGATAACATAATTTCTGATATATATATTGCTTTAAAGAAAATATTTTAAATATAATCTACATACTCATTCTTAAAAAAAAAAAAAAAAATTACTTTATTATATTATCTTAACCATTTTTTTTATTCTCTAATTATTTATCATATCGCAATTAATTTTAAATTTAAATATAATAAGTTTAATGTTATAATTAATTTAAAATTTTTATTTTTAAGTTTTTTTAATAATTAAAATAAAACTTCACATATTTATACTTCGTTGAAACTTAAAAATATCAGAGAGTTATTATTTTCAAAGCACATGGCTCTCAAGTCAATGAGAACAGAAATGTTCCACAACAAGAAAATTGAAGGGACCATAGATAAAATTAATGCACATATTTAGCAACCAACCTTACTCATCATATGATAATAAGTTGAAAGATGATATTGTAAAAGATTTATAATTTATTATTTATATTGATAATGTCGATAAAGGTTTTAGTTTATCAAATACTTTAGTAAGTTATTAAAATAATTGAAATATAATATTGTTAAAGAATTATAAGTTATAAAATACTTTATATTGATAACGATGAAATGGTAATATTTATAAAGAGTTATGATTTAAAAATGAAATAAAGGTAAAAATATTTGGTTTATTTTATATTAAAAAAATTAATAATTTTTTTAATTATTGATAAATTAAAAATAAAAAAGATTAGTATTAAATAAAAAAAAACTTAAATAATAATTTAATGTGGGTGTATGTATGATACTCTAAGAGAGTGTTTATTATGTTTAACTCTTTTAATATATAAATATCACAAAGTACTTTTAGTGTTTATTATGTTTAACTCTTTTAATATGTAAATATCACAAAGTACTTTTATTCACACTATTTTAAGTGTAAAATACTTTTTATTCTATGGATCTATGTGGATTCGCTCCATTTTGGTTAGGGAAACATTAGCCTCCACAACCCTTGTCACTGAGTTTCTGTGATGATTTTCAGTCTCATTCTGCATCATTGAGATCTGGTTGAATCTTATTATCATTGTCATCTGATTGTCAGTTGTGTGTATATGTTGTTGCCTCCAGCTGGTTGTGTGACTGTGTTTTGTTGGGTCGTTGGTGCAAGGGTAATACAAGAAGGCTTACGCTGCATGTTTGTGTTTCATGCTATTGCAAGGGTAATATGAGAAGACTTACATCTCTTGGGATTCAACTTGTTGTGGGTGCAGTCTCCGTTGGTGTCATCTGGCATGGTGTGGATTACTCCGGCGCAAGTCATGCATCCTCGCTTTGGAGGCCCTTAGATTGCAACTGGTTGGTTCCCCATCATTGCTAGTGGACAAATTTTGAGGGATATCAAGTGGGTGTTTTGTTTCTTGTGTGGTTAAATGCATGCACAATGATTGCCCCAAACAAATTCGTGAAGAAGGTAGAATCAATCCATCTTTTGGACCTTGGGTTTCATCCTTAGTAAAAAATGATATGGCAACTTTGAAGAAAAGAGGTTATTATGAATGTTAGGGGCTTGTGGTCAATTTGTGTAGTTGAAGATTGAGTTTCTGTCAATTGGGAAAATCATGAACCCATGAGCATTGACTATTGTAGAAATGGGTATTACACAATTATTTTTCAAAAATAGGAAGAGAGAGACCACACCTATAAGTTATGTCCTTGTTTCATGGGTACCAGAGGTTTGTTTCTCACTCATTGGTGTTCCCAATTTTATACCATGATGGAAACTTCGTTCACACCTATATGGATCACATTGCCATTTATACCTCTTATTTGTTGGAGTGATGACAATTCTAAGGCTATAGGAGATAAAATGGGCCAATTTATTACCAATGATATGGAAAATGGGAGCAATGTTTAATGTTCTAGAACTTTTGTTGAAATGGATTTCTCGAAAGGCCTCCTTGAGGTGGTTAAGCTAAATTTGCATGGTTGTTCTCACCTCTAGGCTCCGGATTTTGAATAGGTTCCTTTGAAGTGTAATATGTGCCATGAGTATACACACTTCATGAAAAACTGTCCAAAATCTCTAGGCTCTCAAAATTCTCCAAATCCATCGCCTCCTCCTAAAGAAGAGCGAGGAGAAAATAGGCAAGGATTCATTCTAGTTAAAAGGAAACATAAGAAGCATGGAAATAAGAAGAAACAGACACGTAAGGCTAAGTATCAACCCCTTTCTAACAACAATTTGGAAGTCTTGAATGTTCCTAAGGAAGAAAGTGAGAAACTTGAGGCCCAAGCAGATCAAACAGTCCTAAATTAAGTGAATACTCATACATTCCAAAGGTCCCTCCTAATTCGAAAGATGGAGAGGCCCATATCAGAACTCTCCAATGAAAAAAATTGTAGTAGAAATTTTTCTCCAAAGGTTCCTCCTGCATTGAAAGAAGAAGAAGCTCATAAGGTGATCGAGAAGAAGTTCAAACCTTCCTCTTCTTCCCGTTCCTATTCAGATGTGCTAAAAAATCAATGTTCTTCCTCATCGGTAATAGGAAGTAGGATAGACCATAGTATAATGAACTTTGGTCTTGAGATCTATCTTGCCTCCCATGGGTCCAATGGTGGGCCGTCTTTTAATAATTTATAAAAATGTTTTATTTCTACATTTTCTTGTGCAAGCAATTTGACAACATAACTTCTGATATACTTATCACTTTCTTGAATATATTTTCAATATAATCTATGTGCTCATTCTTATCTAAAAAAATAATTACTCCATTATACTATCTTAACTTATTTTTTATTCTCTAATTATTTATCATATCACAATTAATTTTAAATTTAAATATAATAATTTCACATTACAATTAATTTAAAACTTTTATTTTTATTTAAAAAAAATTAAATGATTAAAATAAAACTTCACATATTTAGACTTCATTGAAACTTAAAAATATCAAAATATAAAAATCCAAAAATTATCATTAGATATCTATATAAAAACTAATTCATATACATAAAATTTAATATTTAAATATAAAAACTAATTCATATACATAAAATTTAATATTTAAATTGTAATATAATTTAAGATAGAAAATTTATATATAAATGGCACTATAATTTAACATATATAACAGGTTAAAATTTAATAATTTTATATTCATTTATTTATTTTATGTAATTAGATAAGAGTAAGATATTTTTCAAAATGGTTAACATTGAAACTGAAACAATTCTAATATGTTTTTAATACATCGTTATAAAAATTAAGCATACGCCAAAAAATAATTATTTTTTAATCTATTTAAAATAAATTTAATCAATAGTTTCGATTTATTTTAAAAATAATAAAATTTACGATTTATTATATAAATATATTAAAAGGTTATATAAAAAAAATGATTTTTTTTGGAGAGATACTCTCTAACTTGGTGCGACAGAGATATTGTAATATATTGTAACATAATGTAAAATAAATATTTTAAATTGGTTAGAATAAAACCTATTTAGATCCATCTTAAAGATTTGATCCATATTCCACATGAATACCATGGGAAATATTATGGGTACTCATAAACCTGTAGCTCAAAAATCATAGGTAACTTGACCAAGCAAAATTTACCTTAACTACCCAACAAAAAATAATCAAAAAATAATAATGTAGAATTTTTATTTTAACATAGGGTTATTTTTATTTCAATTTTACCTTAACTAAGCAACAAAAACTTATTAATAAAAATAATAACGTACAATTTTTACTTTAACATATAACCTTTTAATATATTTATACCAACGTAGATCCATTTTAATCCTGGATCTACCAAGTGCCGAGAGGGATCAAATCTCTCTAGGTGGAAACATTTCCTCAAGTTTTTCACTCAAAAAAGAGGTTTGCACCTCAAGAGATTTGATCCCTCTCGGTGCTGGATAGATTTGGGATTAAGATGGATTTATACTAGTTATATAAAACTATATAATATCTATATTTGTATCTATATGTCTCTTTCTCATTCCCTCTCTATCTCACCCCCCAATCATACATACTCTTTCTCCATCTCTCTCCCTCCCCCCATCCCTCTTCCTCTCCCTCTATATCTCTTCCCCTTCTCTCTCCCTTGACCTTTTCTCCATCTCTCTCTTCCCTCCCACTCTCCTTTCTCCCTCACTCTCTCTCCATATCTCCATTGTCACTCTTTCTCTCTCTCTCCACCTTTCTCCCTCTATATCTTTCTTCTTCCCTCCCTCTCTCTCCACCTTCAACTCCATCTCTCTCTCCCTCTCTCATTCTCTCTCTTGAGTCCTCTCTCTTTTCCTTTGTCTCTCTGTTATTCTCTGCCACCTCCCTCTGTCTCTCCCCCGTCATACTCTCTCTCTCTCACACCCCTCGAACTCTATCACTATCTCCCTCCCTCTCTCCTTTTCTTTCTCCCCTCCATCTCCATGTCTCTCTATCTTTCTCTTCCCCTTCTCTCCCTATCTCTCTCCTCTCCCCTTCTCTCTCTTCTCTCCTCTCCTCTCTCCCTCACTCTCCGTTGTCACACCCTCTCTCTCTCTCTCCACCTTTATCTCTCTATCTATTTATTCTTTCCTCACTCCCTCTCCCCCTCCAACTCCATCTCTCTCTCCCTCTCTCAATCTCTTAAATTTGATCCCATTATATTGTGTTTAAGAAATTATATAAATTAAAAAAACTGTATTGGTTGTAAAATATTAACCCTATATTTTGAATCAATCATGCAAAAGAAAATACAATAATGAAAAACTTAAACAATCATGCACTGTCTTTATTCTATTATTGTTAGTCAATATGTTTGCTCTCAATGCTTGGATCCTTAGTTAAGATAGATCTATTTTGATTCACAGTAATATTATTTATATTATATAAATGTAACATCTCCATATATATAAATATTCTCATTTTTTATTTTATTAAAATTTTGAATTAATTTCTCTGAGAATCCTTTGAATATAGTGAGGATAGAGGGTTTAGATATATCTCAAAAATAATTATAATTTGTTTCATTTTGTATATAATTAAAAAACTGTTATAAAATTAAATTAAAATAAAATATTTATAAAAATTTTGATTGTGAAATAAGTTATGTTTTTTGGGCATGTGGTATTGATAAACTGTAACAAAGCCTATTCACAAGTTAATAACACAATCAAAATATAATAAATTGACTTTAACTTTAACTTTTTATTATGAATTGAGCCAACAAGTAAATGTTTACATGCATTGAGATTTATATTACTTTTAACTTTTTGTTTATTGCTTTTAGTTTTTTTTAATTGAGCTAACATATAAATGTTAAATGTTAAACATTTACACCTACACATCTACCCCAATACTGGTCGACATTGACATTAGATTAAATTTGTTAATGTTAAATGTTAAACATTTATGCTTGACGGCTACCCCATACTAAGCTATAGAGCGCCTCTTAGCGCAATAATAAATTAAAAATTTTAACAATGAAAATTAAAATAAAAACGACACATAATATTCATGTAAAATATAACCTATTTAAAAAAAGAATTTAACCATTCTAAATATATCTTAAGACTAAATCTAAATTAAAATAAATTTAAACTATTATAATTATGTAATATTATATATATATATATATATATATATAATCTCTTTCATGATATATGAAGTTTAAACATACTTTCTCCTAACCTTTTTTTTTTAATGCCTTTCCATAAACTTGGACATACTTCTTACTTTATGTATACCTTCGTTTGCTTTCCTAAGTTATATGTTTATAGTTTGTTTGCTCTCATAACGCTTTTATGTTTTTTAGTAAGGGTGACATATTTCTTACTATATGTATACTTTTATTTGATTTCATAAGTTACGTGTTTCTACTTTGTTTCGCTCTTTCCTAAGTTATATGTTTATAGTTTCTTTGCTCTCATAATGCTTCTATGTTTTTTCACAAGGGTGACATATTTCTTACTTTATGTATACTTTTGTTTGATATATGTTTGTAGTTTGTTTTCAATCCTAATATATAAATTTATAGTTATATAGTTATAAAATAGTATATATGTTTATTATGAGTATGTTTTAAAATTATTTTTGTTTAGTTAAGAGTTTGTTTTTTTTGAATATAAAGTAATAGGCTAACAACTAAAGATTGAGAGGTATTTGGAAGGATTAAAAGCTTTCTCTTTAAAGGTACCATAAAGTAATATCAAGTAGCATGGTTTTTTTAATAATAGTGATAAATTAGCCTACATTGATTAATAATAACAAATAATAATTATGACATTACTAATTTGATAACTAAATTAATATGATAAATTTTCTCACTATATTAAAAAAATACAATAAATAAATAAATATCTATATCTCTATCCATATATTATAATTTCAAATATGAAATCATTATAAAATCATCCTCAATAATAACCTTTGCCTCAAGCTCAAAAATCAAATTCTATGGAATTTAAAGTTTTCTATCTCACTTTAAAAGTGCGAAAGCTAATTTTATACACAATTTAGAACATTTTAAAAATTGGGTAATCTACCACAAAATTAAGGATAACTCCTTTAAAACAGCCTTCAACTCCAATTGCAGGAACTTTGAGTTTTGCAACATATATTTTGAAGCCTTACTTGTAACTTATGTTTTGGATTTTGGACCTCACTCAATTGTTAACGTTGAAATATGTCGATTAAAGACATTAAGAACCAGAGCTGAAATTATATTTTATGGAATGGTAAAGTCAATAGGTTTGTAATTTAAGATTTTTGGGATCGAGTCAATTGGATTTATTTTATGGAATGGTAAAGTCAATAAGTTTGTAATTTAAGATTTTGGGGATTGAGTTAATTAGATTTATTTTGCGTCATTAGGTATAATGGTTGTTATTTTTATTCTTAGATTTAATTTTTTGTCAGTAATATGATGATAAGAAATATTAATATAATAATTACATACCTATTAATATTTTTGTATTAAAAGGCAAAATATTTTCATAAAAAAATTTTGAGACAGAGCGATCAAAGTCTTTAAGAGATTGGTTGTATAAGCATTAAACAAATCAGTATAGATCCATCTTAAGCATGGATTTAACATAGCCAAGAAAGATCAAATTTCTTAGGGGCAAACTTATTTTAGAGTGCAAAAAATAATGTGTAATTTTATATTGTTTAAATTGTATTGTGAATGTTATAGAGATTAAATAACATGTATATTGAGTCATTTTATCAAAATGTATATTAAAAAAAAATGTTAGTAATATATTTTTAAGCATCAATATTAATTCATATTAAAATATTTTATTATATTTCTATACAACATTAAAATATTTACTTTTAACAAGTATTTTCTATATATAGATATATATGAAGTTTAAACATATTACTCACATATTTGTTTTTTTTACTTCTAATTAGTTTACATGAAATTATATTAGGTCATATGGACACTAATGAAATATGCAGAGCATATTTTTTTTTGCTTTTCTATTTAGAGAATATTTTATTTTTATTTTAAAATGGACAAACATAATTAGACATCGCCTTCATAGCGGGTTGTAGAATGAGCCTCTCGGCTCAACCAGACTGGCCAATTGCTTCCAAACACAAAGAAGTATGAATAGTTTACATATAAATTCCTTTCAACTCAAAATAAAATACAATAAAACTCTTGCTCCTATCACATTCTTTTGGATTGCCAAGTGCATCTCATCCTCATATTCTCCAAATTTTTCCCATCTGAATTCTCTTAGCTTTCTAGATTCTTGGTAAAAAAAAATTGGAGGCTCTGGTATCCTTTTGTACTGAGTGCAATCCTCACATTTTAGATCAAACCATCTTCTAGAGGATTGAATATATTTATGACAAGACTCAATAGCAAGCATTCCTCTATAGCATCCATTCTATGGTTGACTACCTTTTGTATAATTTATATGTTAGATTTCTCCAATATTTTGAAATTTGCAATTGAGATAAATATATTTTGTTGTTTAATTAAGATTAATGCACTATAGATTTTAAAATATTATGAAAATATAATAATTAAAACACTTTAATCCATTTATATTTCCAAGATCTTCTAAAATATGCAATCAACATGCTCCATCCTTTATCATATCGATGTACAAAAGCCCATTGAAATCAACATTTGGTTTAGAAGAGGCCATTTCTTTGATGGTAATTATCGCTATGGCTTCATCCTTCTCATAATATATCATGCATTGTTGGTGAAAAATGATCGTGTTGAAGTCGCTATGTCAAAAATTCGTTGTCTAAATACTATAAGTTTTGGAGGTTTTTTGTTGGAATTTGGTGAATTTTTTTTTAATTAGTTTTTGATTGCATATATGGGTTCAACATCCTAAAAAATCTATGGGGCACTAAGATTGTGAAGAGTTCACAACTTAAACTTGTAATTCCAACAAATCTCTAGCAATTTCTTAACAAATTAGTCCGGAAACATGCAAAACAAATATTTAAAATAACAAATTAGTCAAGTGGTAGTAGATATCAGATTGGCGACTGTATTAGTATGGAAATATTGGATAATAGTTTGGAACAACCCCGCACGTAGACCATCATGATGGAGAAATTGGTGGCCCTATTGTGGTGGAACCAATTTTTTTTTAAACAAAAATGAGTACAACTTTGGTATTAAGTCTGTGCCCAGTCACAATAAATATAGAAGAGATTACAATGCTAATTTTCGATACTAACCCATATTCAGATTGACCAAACCCATTACATGGAGATACATCCTTTCAAAAAATTTACAAAACCACAAAAGACCAAAAGACACCTATAACGAACAATCGTCTACATGTATATTAATCGTTTTTAATTGTAGATCTTGTTGAGATCAATGCCCTGCTTGACCTTGAGGTCCATTATTAAATCCAAGAGAATATCCATATCATCTTCAAGCCATGAGATTTGATGTTGTAGCGCCATAATTGTATCAGTTTGTTCTACTTGTGAATGATACAATTGACATAATTTGACTTACAATTCATAGTCAACCCTCTATAAGGGTTCATGGTCATACAAATAGTGAGAGTAGGGGATCGTTGTTGATAAAGTATTGGAGTTGGAATTTTCATTGATGATGATACATAGACATAGATTGCGAGAGATACACACTGCATGAGAAAATGGAACAAACCTCCCCAAGGAGATGAAATAAAGGATGAGGTCCACCCAAATTGGAAGAGGATATAAAATTGCAAAGACAAATTTCCAATTAGTGGTACCCTAGTCATATAATTCACTATACTAGTCCAATAGCTTTCTTCCCAAGTCACCATAATAAAAGATAATTGACTGAAAGCCTAGAAACCCAATATGGTTGGACTCCCTCTGAACCAAATGCTTGTTCAAAACACCAGAGAGAGAGGACCAAAGAATTGTTGGATATACCCTTGACAGAGCCACAAATGATTCTAAAAAACAAAAATTAAAACTCAAAGCACTGGAATAGGAGCCTACCATCTCCCTCTACACCAAATGCTTCTTCAAAACACCAGAGGGAGAGGATCAAAGAATTTTTGGAAAGACCACCGACAAAGCCACATACGATTCTAAAAAGTGAGAATTAAAACTCAAAGTGACGAAATGGGAGCCTACCTCAAAAGAGTTTCCATTTAAACCTTGTCTATTGTTGGTCCCCAAATTAGAAACTAGAAGCCCAGAATTACCTTCATTCAAAAGAGCCCAAGTCAATATGAGACCAATTCTGGAGGAAAGACCAGGCGCCAACAGAGTAGTTTGAGAACTAGAGAGTCCCTTTCGCCAAATTTCCCATGAACATGAATGTCGATCCCACATGTGCACTATCCAAAGGATAAGTGAATGAAATCTGAGATAGAGCTCTTCACAGAGCTACCTGAAAGGTGAACTCCTAGACACAATGAAATTCAGGGACAGAGTCATATCCAAATTAATGGGCCTCAAAGGTGGTGAATCGATCCAAGAGTCATGAGTGATGCAGGAGTTATACAAGAGTCTAATTTATCACTAATTTCCCTGCCCAAACACATGATTCTCATCATTACGGCATTAAATTTCCCATTGTTGCTTCCAAAGAAAACCATAATGATCCTAAGCAGAGGTCGTTTCCAAGATCTTGTTAGGTAGATGAACTAATAACAAACATGTGAGTAGGAGGAAGCATCATATGCATGGCGGCGGGTCTCATGTAATTCCATGTCAAGGGGAGTCCATATATGCTCATGTATCCAAAACATTAAACCTTTGAGGAGCCTATTAAGGGAATAGAAGGTGGTGCAAATATGAGATTGGGGAAAGGAGAGGGGATAAGGAGGATGAGGGAAATTAGGGAATAGGATAGGATGGGGGAAATATAGGGGGTAAAGAGGCTAAGGGAGTTTCAGGAATAATTCAAAATAATAAAATTTCATATAAGGGATATTCCAAGGGGAGGACCAAAAGCTAATAGTCATGAAGCTTTAGTGAATGGGGCCAAAACAACCTGATTCATTTATTTATACTGTGGTCTCTTCGATAGAGAAAGTTTTAATTTCTTGCGAATTGAAATCCATATTATTAATTCTAAGGATATGATAGAATTCTTTAGAATGGAAGGACTTTACCAGTCCTCTAATCTTTTGGAGCACCATTGCAAGGGAATTATCCTTTGTGATGCCTTCCTTAATGAGAAAATGAATTTTAATTAGTGAGTCTCTGCGTATAATAATGTCTTTGTTTCCTTTTTCATTAGAAATGCATAAACCTTAAAGAAGTCCATACATTTCAACCTGATTGTTGGGTTTCCTTCCCAGCCCCCATGCAAATTTCATTTTTATTATTCCATAAAGATTAAGTAATATCCACCCCCCTCCTGCCACCCTTTTATTTTTCTTAGAGGCCACATCAACTTTGAAGAACCCATTTTTGTTGCTATTTCTTCCAATCAACCAACTCTTCAGGGGACAAGAAAAGCTTCCAGCTAGGGAGGACCGCTTTAGAAGACAAGGTAGGGGAAGGTAGAGGGGAGAGATAACATACCCATTGGTCTTCTATCTCATCAAGGGAAGGATCTCTATGAAGAGGGTTGAGCTCAAGACAAAGGGAGAGGGCCTTTAAAGACGTGGATTTAGCAGAGTTATGTTGATTTAAAGATAGTCGAATTGCGAGAGAGAAAAAATTGTCATCATATGTATTTGGGGAGGGAGAGCCAAACTAATTTAAAGGAAGATTTTGTCTAAAGGGAGCCCATATAATGTCTATGCCAAGATGAAATGAAATACTGGAGACTAGAAGGCCAACGAAGTCTATGATATAAATGACCTAGGGAAAAAATAACGGGAGCTATATTCTTCATGATTTTCACATAGGGGACATCTCAAAAGGCCATAAATTCCTTTCTTCCTAAGGTTCTCTGAAGTCAAAGTATTTTTGTGAAGAAGAAACCAATAGAAGATATTGACTTTAGGAAGGGTATTGGGATTCAAAATTGTGTTCCAGAGGGAGGATTTGGGTGAGAATATGAGAATGGAAGAGTAGATTCAAATAACCCTCCTTAATGGAATAGGATTAGGCTTTCTATCCCAGTTTATCATGCTAATATTTATTATTGGGATCCCTTCTAGCCAAATTCCTTTTTAAGTCTTCAGACAAGGGACTTATACGATCAGGGAGGTCCCCCAAGTTTGAATATGTCCAAAACCCATCAATATTCCATTTGGAGATATGAGCCAAAGTATTAATTCCTTGAAGACACATGTGGTCCATTAAGGTGCATAATTCTTCCACATTCGCCAGTGGGGGATGATGGACGATAGAATCTTCCCATAATATGATATTTCCTCCATTCTCGGGAATCCAAGTTAGATGGGATTTAATCATAAAGGCGAAAAATGAGATGATCTTCTAAATAAGAGAATAAAACCTGGATTGATGATCTTCCTTAGGGGAATGAAGATATCTTTCCTTCGGAATTTGTACCCACCAAGAATTTGGTTGAGTCTTTAGTTTCCAATCTAATTTTGCCACAAGATAAATATTCATCAAATCAGGACATTTGATACTTAGACCCCCATGAATTTTAGAAGCTCGTATCATGGCCCATTTTACAAGGTGAAACAATGGTGGAAGATTTACCTCCATCCCAAGGAATTTTTTGCAGATGAATCCCATGTCTGTGCAATATATTTTTGGGCATCATGAGAGTAAAAAATTGGAACAGAGGAATGAGAGACAAAAAAAATTAGTTAGGATTGTTCTACCTCCCAAGTTAAGCCAATGAGCTCCCTAATTCTCCATTCATATGTTGATATTTTATATTATAGTTCGTGATAAGCCTCTGTATTTCAAAAAGAATGTTGCAACTCCCAAGGATACCAACTTAAAATTATCAACTCAGCGTTCGTACAAAATTAAGAGGTGTCGGCACTATATGTTCATCATGAAATGTGTCCTTATTTCGTTAATCTGATGGAATGAAGTGAATATCACGAAATAAAACATTAGCCTAATTGCAGAATGTACAAGTTGCATTGAAAAGGAAACCTAGTCTATGGAATCGAAATAATAGTGCTTGAAATAGAAGCCCCATCTTAAGAATAAAGAAAGTAAACTAATCTAACATGCATGAAGGAAAGAGAATTTAATCAATCAATGCATTCTAGGGAGGTTAGATCCATTTACAAATTTCATTAGATACTTCATATGGAAATCAAAGAAATCATTATTGTGCTATCAAAGTCATAAATCTATCCATTAACCAAAATTGTTGAGATGTGTTGGAGGGGTAAAAATACAAGTCCTAAGTGGTATTGGGTCTTCCTAGATCGTGTATTTAGAGCCTAGGGGTCCTTATTCAATCCTAAGAGACAAAAACCAAGCTTTTGGATCAGATATGGTCAATTTTACATGTTCTACAAGAGTGTTACATGACTGCTACAAGAGTGCTACATGACTGCTACATGAGTGGAAAGATGTTACATGAGTCAGATAACTTGTTGAATTCACAAGGAAATCAAATGAAAATGACATGGGAATTTTTAATTATTAAGTAGGATGTTATAAGACTTTGTTCCAAGTGGAATCACTCATAAATACCCCTGTTAACACGTGCTAAAAAATAGCAGAAAATTACTACTCTAAAAATCATAAATTCAAGAACTAGTGAGCTAGTTAACCTATCAAATGCCTAACCTAATCAAGTGAAAATGATATGGGGTAAATTTTTTTGTTAAATTGAATGTTTTACGACCCATTTCAAGTGGATTCAACTCAAATTAAGCTCATTAACACATTATAAAAAATAGCATATGATTACTACTATTTTGCTACAAGGGACTTTCAGAAATTCTAGGTTTGTGAACTAGTAAACCAATCCAAGTAGCCCAATGATGAATATGACTTTTCAAATATATTATAAGGATGAATCATGCTTGTGACTCTGTAAATAACCTAAAAAACAACTCACTTCAATCATTTAACCAATATGACCTACAACAAAAGAAGCATGAATAGTAAATGTAGAAATAAGAGATGCAAGTGAAAAAGATATTCAAAGGAAATAAAGAAATTGTACAAGAGGGATCTGAAGCTCTTGGGATGGCCAAGCCCAAGGAATATCAAATTCCTATGAAGGAAACCAAGCTTTAGAAGCTAAAAATGGCACCAAACTTCATTATTTGAATCAATACAAGTACATCCCTGCTAGAAATGAAATTGGAGCTGCTAAATAACAAGTTTCCTCCACAAGAAGACTAAGAAATACATGCCCCTAGAGTAAAAATTAGAATTGGCTCTTATACAAAGTGACGAGGAAGAATTCTCCTCGAAACGAGGCAACTTTCCCCTCCAAAATCTCTTAAAAAGTGGATTTGGTCCCCAACACTAGGAATCTTCCTTAAATGACAGAGAACACATTCCTAGATTTTCTCAATCGGTGGAGCCCTAGAATTTGTCAATAATTTCATGATATTTTCTTCACTTATTATCCAATATTGGTCGATCCTGTAGTAGGGATAAACTCCCTATATTATCTCTCTCAGAGCTTACTCAATATTGTGCAAAAATAAATAATATTAGGCACATAATATGTAATTATCTCTAAACCTTTCTAAGAAAATATTAAAGCTAAAAAACCATTATTAATTGTATAAGGAGAGATTTAATATAGCCTTTATGTGCCTAAGAAAAGTTGGATGGGCCTTAATTTGTGTCTAATTTGGAGGCCCATCACTTCGCCATGATTTTGAGGAAGCCTTCTTTAAGCATATTGGCATTTCTATATATTTGAACTCATTCCAATCTTTTACCCCCTTTGAAACCAAGAGCTTCTTCAATTTTATTTGATAGATTTTGCTAATATTCCATGAGTAAATTGTCAATTTGGCCTCATTAACCAATCCTCCAGAGGTAGTAAGAAAATTGTCTAGGACCTTTTTTCTTTTAGCAATCACTACATAAGATCCACCCAGGAGAATCATGCATCAAAAAATTGTCGATGATTAATGCTTCTGGCACCTGCTGAGAATTAAATCTTAGATAATCAATCAATGCTTATTTCAAAGGGCCAGTCTCCTACTCAGAGAGTCGACCATGATCAATATACAAGAATGGAGAGAGGGAGTAACCCTGCCTTAGCCCCCTGGAGGCTTTGAAGAAACAAGTTCCTCTCCCATTGATAAGGTGGGTTATCCAAGGATAACCAATACATAAAGCCACCCATTGAATAAATTGATCGTGAAAGCCCATATTTTCATAACTTTGAAAAGGAAGCAGTGTCGGACTATATCAAACACATTTTCCATGTCTAGATTTATAGCCATGCCATGATCTCCCCTTCACCAACTAGAATCCACTGCTTCTTGAATCATAATTACATTATCAAATATCTTCCTTCCTGGAACAAATCCTCCTTGATTCTCAGTGATGATGAATGGAATAATTTTCTTGAGTCTTATTTCCAAAATTTTATAAATGATCTTGTAGGAGACATTACACAACGAAATTGATCGAAACCTAGCGAAGGAAGAATGATTATTCTCTTTGGGAGTGAAGGATAAAAATGAGGAATTGATTCCTCCTCCCATGAAAAGTTGCCTGAGTGATATCTTATCATTCTAATTAGGTTCCTGTGAATAATGTCCCAGAATTGTTGATAAGCAAGGAATCCGTCCAAACCTGGGGCCTTGTCTGGATGAAAGGAAAAGATAGTCTGCTTTATTTCTTCTATGGAAGGAGGGACAATGAGAGGAGCATTCATCTCTTCTGAAACTAGCTTCGGAACATGCTCCAATATAAAGTGATATTCCTCTTCAGATAGCTGATCTGGGGCCTGTTACAAGCTACTGAAGCGATCAATTGTTGCCTCTTGAATTAACTGGAAGTCTTCAATTCTTTTTCCCTTGGTGATGGATTTCTGATATACTTTTTTTTTTCTTTATTCTTAGCTTGATTATGGTAGAATTTAGTGTACTTGTCTCCAAATTTTAACCAAACACTCCTTTATTTTAACCTTTAGTTATCCTCATCCTGTTTTAGGAGTGCATGATAAGGCTGGAATTTTTTAGCTTCCTAGTGCAATAGATCCTTTGTAACATACTCAACTTCAATCTACTGAATATTCTCGACTTGATTCTCTAATGATAGAAGTGAATTTTTATTTGTTGATTTCCCATTCTTTAGCCAAATTTTGATGTCTTTTTAGCCTCTTTACTTTGTGCTCGCAAATACCAATTGGGCTACCTTCAACCCACTGAACCCAAGAAGCAACTAGCATGCCTAAGAAACCTAGAGATTAGAGCAAGAGTGCAGAAAATTTGTAGGGTATTGGGTAATAATTTTGAAGCATACTAATTTTAAACATGATGGATCAATGATATGATATGTTCCAATGAAGAAGAAATTATTGGAGCTTGAGATTTACAGATAGAAATATGTCAGCAACCAAAAACCTATCCAATCAAGCAACAATGTGTCTTGGTTCTAATCTCTTGTTATTCCAAGTGAATCACATATTAAGGGGCTTAATGTCAATAAGGTGGAGGGAGATAATTAGGTCCTCCATGGATTCTTGGTAGGGATCCCTGATAAACATCCCTCCCCTCTCTTTCGATGAAGGGTCATATTAAATTCTCCACCAACGATGCAATTTGTGCCAAAGGATGAATCTTTTAGCTCTATTCGATATTTAAACCAATCTTTATTTTCATGTAAATGTATATGCATATAAAGGTTTACAATAATGCATACCTAATTCAGTGCCAGAATGTTGAAAGTAGTAGCGATCCAATGTTTTGTCCTCTTGTTTTTTATCAATTTTAGTTGATCTAGATCCCATAGAGTACATAAACCCCTTGAAGCACCTCAATAACTGACCTCAAGTTGGAAACTCTTATTCCATATCTTACTGTGCTTATATGAGAGATCCTTCTCATCAAGTTTAGTCTCCTGGAAGAGGGCTACATATGGCTTTTATTTCAGTATCAATGATTTTTCTTATGTTATTTTCTTATTAGATATGAGTCCCCTACAATTCCGGGAGATGATATCCATTACTTAATTTTAGAATTAATTTTCCTTTTCAAGGGGCCTGCCATTGCACTGCTTTTTCCTTCTAATTTCTTACCATGATCAACTAATAAGTGAGGTATGGTGCTTTGATACCCCAACCCTTTATCTTTCTCAGTTTTTTTGTGTGGATTTCCCTATTGGTTTTCCTTCCTGTGCATCAAATTTTCCTTTCCATATATTTGGTTTTTTTGGCTTTTGATTTTTCATATGTTGAATTAGCCATTATAGAGGGACAAGTGGCTTCCTTTGAAGAGAGGTAAGTGTCCTCTTCTTCCTCTAACAAATCAACTAAGACATTTTGGGATATTTTAGGGGTCCTATTCTCCTCTTTTGGTACTTGCTTAGGGATGTGAGAAGACTACTTTTGAGGGCTTGGATCTCAGATATTTTTTATAAGTTCCTTCTTCTTCATTAAGATTTTCTAGAACTTCTTGTTTATTCTTTTCTCCTTTGTGACTTCAAGATTGGATAGTACCTTTAGGATGTTAAGCAATATTCTCTTGTTTAGGGGGTTTTATTAGGCCCCCTTCTTCTTTTGGATTGTTACTATTGATCTCCTTGATTTTCTTGGCTGACTAGGCTTTTGGTGCTATTTTCTGGCGAAATGTCCATATTTGTGGCAGACTCGACACTTAAAGGGGAGATAATAATAGACTAATTCCTGTATGTGAGTCCAATCATCCATACCTAATTTTATTATTTCCGGAAGACCCTTCTCAAGATCTACTTCAACACAAATTCGGGCACAGGCAAACAAACTGTTGATGATAGAAATTGCACCTTCAATCATCCAACACCTTGAGAAATTCCTAAAAGGCTAGTCCAGGAACAATGAGAACATGGACCAGATATTTATAACCGTAACAAATAAAATGAAGGGGAGTTGAATACTTAAACAATTAAAAGACATAAAAATTAACAAGTGTAATCCATGGATGACACTAGATATGTCTTATACAACAATTATATTGCATAACATGTAACAAAAGAAAACATATACCTCGAAAACAATTATTTACAACACAATTTTATGATAGAAATTCATTGCCAACATAAACATTATATACAAGACAAAGGAAGTTGTCATAATAAAAGTAAGAAAGACAAATATTAGAAATAATAGGCAAGATGGCAAGATCATGAAAAGATCTTTCATTGAATCTGCTTTAAAAATGTTCAGAAATGCTGGAAATAAGCTTGACAGACTGTCAAAGTTCTGTAATCAAGACCCTTTACAGTGTTTTTGTAACCACTTAATCAAATGCAAGTAATCAACAATCTAACACAAGTTCAAGCTGCTGCAACTGGTACAGATTCAAACTCTTGGACATTGGTACACTGCATAAATACCAAACTCATCAGTGTTGGAAAATAAACAATAGTTTTTAATAAACTCATCAATGACCAAACTATGATTACCTGATCCAACAGAACATAAACTTAACTAACCCCTATTGTTGCTACTTTTTAAAAGGTGACCTGCAACACAAGCTTATCAGTCTCCTAGCACTCTTAAGCAAGTTCAAAGCAACCCAAAACTAAAGTGAACTTATCAATAAATCATACCAAAATGCAGAAGTGAGGATCCTTCACTCTTTGTATCCATTTTCATTTTAAGCAGGTGCTCATAATTGTCAGGTGGTTATATGTTGGTTTGTTTAACCACTCATTTATCAAAACTGAAGGAAAGGGAGGGGATAGGAAAAGTTACTAAAATAAGAATTGACCAAAATGAACGAGGAGGGAATAAGACTTAAGAAGGGGTGGTGGGGGGGGGGGGGTGTGGGGGGTGGGTGTGGTTGGTGGTGTGCCATTGACCACGTAGAAACATTAAAACATTAAAACAATGAAACTAATATTATTAATAATGCATCATTTCCTCCTTGTATCTCCCTTTTAATTCATACTATGAAAATATAATGTTATAATATCATTATCATCAAAATCATCCATCATATTTCCCATTCATCAAAATTATTCCAACTGTCAAATATATGGGTCATGCTAATAGTCAAAATGTACATAACCATAGTCCACACTGTATATCAAAAGGGCATGAAGTCTGTATCATCATATACTATCCAAAATAATGTTAGCAGAGCAAGTGCATCATAACCATGAAATAAAATGATAATTAAAATTTGTAAGCATTTTCCAGCCCATTGCCACTTTCCTTAAACAACTGCTGAAAATAACCAGAATGCTTGGATGTTTCTTCTATAGTAGAAGAATTAATCTAAATTACTTCTCTTTCTGGTTCATTGTTGTCCAAGCTCTTTTGGAGTGTTGAGTTGGCTACTTTAGGGGATATTTTCCTTGGTGGGAACCTAGCAACAATTACATCATCTAAATGAGACACAGATGGGGTTGGAACTTCAGGTGCTTTATCATGATTGGCAGATGGATGGAAAGTAGCACTATGCATGACAAAAGTTGACTTATCAGAATGAGCAGATGAATCAGAATTAGCATGACTCTTTGAAGACTCGGGTTGTCTAACAGGGATTTGATTTATTTTTTCTCGACCTTGATATCTTGGTGAAGAGTTATTAGGAGTATGATCCCAACCACCATTATTTTGATAGGGTATTTCATGAATATTTGGATGTGGATGCAAAGAAGATTGGTGAGGTTCATTAGACAAAGGTGGTTGGATAATTGCAGGTGGATGACCTAGGTAAAGATTCCTTGTAGTAGCCAGCTGCTTGAATACATTAGAATCTACATTAAAGTGTATTGAAAACTGAATCCTTCTATTTCTTCCTCGTTGCCAAATTTCAAATGGCCTATTTCCTCTTCCCCTACCTCGTCTGCCCAAACCTTGAGAGAGGAAACTCATATGTGTTATAACGCCTTCCAGTTTCCAAGATGTCAAATGTTCACCAACTATGCGTTGCAGCCACACTCATTTCTTACTCAGCGTGTCATGACGGTTAGGGTTGCTAACGCGATTTAGTGATAGTCAGACACAGTGAAATTCCCAAATGAATGAGAAAAACACTGATATTTTGCTAAAACCTTGCCAAAAGAAATCTAGATTCACATATGTCGTTGATCGTCAAACCCTAGCACAATGGTCGTTGATCGAATGACAAGGAGAAACATTTACTCTCACATTGTTTCATTTCCAGAACTATCGACACATTTACACCACCTTAACCTGCACTTCCAACTATTTCACGCAATGCCAACTCATCAAAGTGTGTGGAATCACATTTCACATAAAACATTATCCCATATTCATGATCTGATCCACCATCATATAACATATCATAAGCCCAATCAATAATTATAATCAACCAAATGAGATATGAAACTATGCCTTGTACATGGCATATTGCACTACATAATGCGACTTATAAGGTAACAATATGTGTTGCCCAAATGTTGATAACCATTGAAATATATATAAAGTCACAATCATATGGATGCATCAATTTTTTTTTTTTAATTATTCCTTCTAATCATGATGCAATAAACCTTTAAAAATATTATCCCTTCTAATCAACAACGAATCATAACCTATACCATTGTGCTTCCTTTAACAATGCTTTACCAATCTCAGACTTATGTATATAGGCAGAAACTATGATCACCACTTCATCATTTTCTACGTGGAATAATAACATATGTACAATAGATAGTAGTCAATCAACAATTATTCTTAATATTAAACACAACATTGGACACTTTTATGGCTGAACTTCACCACTTGAGCAATAATGTTTTTGAATGATGGAATCCCTCCCTCTTAGCCTTAGGTCAACAGATGGTCAATGTAGAACCTCTATTTTACACCTATTTGTCTACCATTTTCCTCCACTTTTCCTTATCTTTCCTTCACTTTTGCCTCATTTTCACCATAAAACCTCTCAGATCATTACATTCAGTGTCAATAAGCATGATCAAGCAAGTTTTGCTAATGGATGACTATTTGTTTAGTTTTTGACTTACTTGCAGGAATCCCGCAGCTATCTGATGATCCCGCAGCTATCTGAAGATCCTGCAGCCTTTTTGTTAAACACTATGATCCACGTGTCAGTTTGCTAGACGGGCCACATGGGCACTCAGGTATCAGTGTGGTCGAGGTTCCTATCCTATTGTTCCAACCATCCACGTCACTTTCATCCATGGTCAAAGCTGGTTTAACCACGGTCAACTCAAAGTGGTTTAACGGTGTTTGAAAGCTATTTGGTCACGTCATCTCCAATGGTGATTTGTCCAGGTTCTAAAGACGGCAGGGGACGCAATCCAACAGGGATTTATTATCCATGATGACAGGAACCACCAAACTCGTTTATGCAACCGTGATGTGTCAAAGAGCCATTTAATACGCATGACTGTTATCGTTTTTCTGTTAACTAGCTGTACGCAAAGGATAGCTTAGAAATTCCTATAAATTGATGCGTCTGCGTACGCTCAAAGAAATTTTGATTAGTTGTATTTTGCTGCACTCGTGTTGAATTTAGAAGCGTTTGTGAACTCTGTTTTCTAGTGCTATTCCAGCACTCTGTTTTGTAAACTTTTTGCAAATGGAGAAATCAATATAGCACTGTTTTGAAGTTTCCAGATCTTTGAGTTCTCTTGTGGCTGAATGAACAGAGGGCCCCTGCTCATCTCAGCCTTTGTAAAGTATTTCATGTGCAGCATTTCATTATTTTCTCATTTGTTTCCTTAAGCATGTATAGTTTTATTTACTTGTTTTCCTTTATTTTCAGCTGATCAATGTTATTTCTTTGCAGGTTTCTTTTAGCCCGGGATTTATTTTTATATGTGTTGTGTTTGCTTTACAGCTAATGGTATTTGAAGTTGACAATTCAAGTGCTGCCTTTGTCTTTATAGTTAGTTTTTAATCTTATTTCTCAAAGAGCTGTTAACATACATGAATGATCTTCATCATAAACTACTATCTTTTAAGATCAAAATATCACTAACTTGCAGCTTGTTTGGGTGCTTTTTGGACTGTTCTTAAGCTACTTTCTTTCCTTACTTTACACAGTACATGTGCTTTGAAGTATTGAGTTAGAAAGAGTAAATCATTACCACTAGTCTTTAAAGTAAAAGTTTTGATTTTAAAGTGTTTCCTAGACTATTTCCTCACTACTTTCTAATCATGCTTCCCATAGTACATATGGCTGAAGTAGAGTATTAGAAATAGCAAATTATTATCATTAGTCTTTCAAGCATATTTTTCTCACTTTTATAATTCCACTTAAGCTACTTTCTTTCCGTGCTTTACACAGTACATGTGCTTTGAGGCATTGAGTTAGAGAGAGATAATCTTCATTCTTGGGTTTTAAAAGTGACTCTTTTTCCTTTTATTAGCAGCAACTTGAACGGTGTCTAGTGCCATTGGTAGTGGTCATTTGCTTTCAAGTTTATTTCAAGTCATTTCAATTTCATTTATTCATTCCAAGCATTTCCTTTCAAGCAAATAGTTAGAGATCACTCAACACACATTTCCACTCATTTAGAATTCACTCTACACACACACCATCACTCACTTGTTTATAAATTCTCATTCCATTTAGGAACATAATTAAACCGCAACAACACCCCCAACGATAAGAAAAACTCTAAGAGGATACTTAAGTACATATAGTACACCTTCACTTCATCAGCTTACGAGCCCCGGGTTGACAATAAATACTAGCAATTTAGATAACACTAAATTGACTAAACATTTTGGCGCCGTTGTCGGGGAAGTGAAATTAAGTAGCCATATTCTTAGAAAAAAAAAATATAAAAAAAAAACAACAACTTCAAGAAAAGAAGTTAATAACCTATCTAAGTATGCTCTCCTCTTGCACTTTGAAGTGATCTGGAGGATCAGAAAGGAGAAAGTTATTAATCTAATAGTTTCTTAAGTATGCTCTCTTCTTGCACCTAGAGTGAACTGGAAGATCAGAAAAAGAACTATTTAACTTAACTTGAGGATAAAATAAAAATGACATGCATAGAGCTAGAGATTCTAGGGGAAGGTTTTTAGCTAGAGCTCGAAGTTCAATTTTTACAAGTCCATCTGCTTCAAGAGATAGACAAGAGATACCTCCCTTATCTCCAACCGAAACTCCTAGTCCTGAAATTCAAGAACCAAGAGTTGACTCTCCTATACCTTCTATTGAGTTCGAACTAGGAAGAGACTCTTCTCTTTCTCCTACCAGACAACCAATTGTAATTGAGGAAATAGACTCACCTGAAGAGGAAGGAGAAATCTCTTCTCATTCACCCCTTGTAGAAGAACCAGAAGATTTTGAAATCCCTAGGAGAATCATCATGGCCGAAGAAGAAGGAGGAGGTAGAGGTAGAGGAGGAGGAGGAAATAACAATAACAATGGAGGAGGTAGAGGTCCCATTGGAGGAAATAGAGATGGGGATAACACATTTGGGTTTCCCATTGTTGATGAGGACTCCCGAGCCACTATGAAAAACATATCACCATCTGTTCTCCCAAATTTTCATGGATTAAGAACTGAGGACCCTGAAACATTCTTGTTTGAATTTGAAGTTGTGTGTCGAACTTATGACTATCTGGATGATACTCAGAAACTCAAACTGTTCCCATCAACGTTAAAGGATCAAGCTTTGAAATGGTTCATGGGGTTACTTACTCAGTCCATTAGGACCTAGGATGAAATGAAACAAACCTTTTTGGATAGGTATTTGGACTATTGTATGCCTACTAATCATAAGGATGAGGTTTTTAAAATGATGCAAAAAGAAGATGAGAGCTTAGAAGATTTACTTGAGAGATTTCAATATAATTTAAAAAGAGCAAAAATGAGCACCTTGGATGAAGAGACCTTAAAAGCCCTCTTATTAAAAGCCATTAGGGATGAGTGGATAGATATCTTAAACATGATGGGGAAAGGGGATATTTCTCAACTTCCTCTCAGTGATATAGCAGAACTATGTACCCATCTCTCAAGAGGCAAATCAAAAACTCAAAAAGGGCCTAGAGATCCTTCTCTCCTTAGGGCAAATAAATCTGCAACAGGATCAGTGAGTAGGGCTGAAATCGGTAATATGCTAGATGAATTTAAAACTGACATCTTAGGGAGTCTTAGTGAACAAATTGATACCCTTAAGATTCAGAATAAACAAAAGGCAGAAGCCGAGGCTATGACCATTTTTTGCCCGAAGTGTAGAAAGAAGCATGCTTTAAGGGAATGTCCCTTGGAAGCACAAGTTGTGGAAACCTGTGTAATTTGCTCAGAAACTCATGAGACCAAGGAATGTCTTTCAATCCCTGGCCTCAAAGCAGTCTTTCAAGAAGATCCAAGTACACTTGAATCTCTTTGTTTTGTTGCAAGGAAACCTTGGCAGGGGCAGCAAAATCAAGGGTTTAACAACTCTATGAATTTCCAGCCCCCACCAAATTGGAATCCTTGGCAACAACCTTGGTCACAACCACAAAACCCTTTCCAAGCATGGTTGCAAAGCATGAAAACGCAAAATCCTTATGGGATATTTGCCCAATTCTATCAATATCCTCAATCCTTTCAGAACCAGCAAGCTCCCCAACTTCCAAATCAAGGTCAACAATTGTCATTACCATTCCCTCAACAACAACCTCCTCCACAAAATCAAAATTCTCAACTCTTGTTACAATCTCAGCAGAGGCCAAATCAACTTCCCTCTCAACCTCAACCAAACCCCAATAATAGGAATCCTCAAAATGCTTATGTGATGGAAGGTCAACCACTTATGGAAGGTCAACCATTCCCTACCTATATGGTTGTCCCTCTCAATGAGGTCCAACTCAGATCAGGTAGAATCTTAGACCAACCTTCTACAAGTACTCAACAACCAAGCATTTCTGAGGAAGAATCTCTCAAAGCCAATAAAGGTTCTGAAGTATCCCTTCAAAACCCAAGCATTAAAGAAAAAGAAAAAGAATCAACTCCCTTAGTAGAGCAACCTACATCTTCAGCTATTCCTCCTTTTCCTGAAAGATTGCAAATTGATAAAGGAGTAGAGAAGCAGATTTGGTTGCCTGACTATAGCTTTCTAGATGAATTGAAAAATGTCTGTATCAAGATCCCCTTGTTAACAGCCATTAAGGAGATTCCCATTCTAGCAAAGACAATAAAGGAGATGAGTTTGAAAAAAACAATAAAAAGAACCAGAGACACAAAAAGGATACATCTAGTTGGAAAAATTGCAGACATTATGATGGGTAAAATTACCATGCAAAAATATGTAGATCCCGGTAGCCCTATTGTTAAAACTCATATTAATGGGGTTGAAATCCCAAATACTTTGATTGACTTAGGAGCCGCTATCAACATTATGAGTAGACAGACCATGGATCAGTTAAAACTTCCTAATCTTCTCTTTACACCTACTTTGCTGCAACTTGCAGACAGATCAATCATTAAACCTGATGGTGTATTGGAAGACATTCCAGTCTCACTAGACTCTTGGGAGTATCCAGTTGATTTTATGATTTTAACTCCCAAGAACAATCTAGGAGGACATCCTCTTATTCTAGGAAGACCTTGGCTGGCCACAGCTGATGCTTTCATAAGTTGTAGGTCGGGAGACATGTATATATCAGATGGTAATTCTACCAAGAAATTCAACTTGTATCCTCCCGCAAAGGCAATAACAGAAATAGGAGAAGACGAGTGGATTAATGATGAGGAAACTCTTCAACCTGTTCTAACCATCTCTGAAATCAGTGAGGACAGTCAAATTCTAAATACATTAGAAAATTTTGAGGCACCTTTAGAATATGACTCTTCACAATTCCAGTTAGATGCAGATATTGAATATCTCTCCTCTAGACAAATGTCTCTCTTCTCAATGGAAGAGTTTGGTAGTTCTACAGTTGAAATCTTTCCAGGAAAAACATTAAACATTAACAAAAACTTGGAAAGACTACAACAGGAAGAATTAACTAAACTGTTGCAAAAACATTCCACTGCCTTTGCATGGGAATATACCGACATGAAAGGAATCGACCCTAAGACTTGTATTCATCATATTTACATTGAAGAAAACAGCAGACCTATTAGGCAGCCACAAAGACGGATGAATCCAAATCTTAGGGAAATTGTGAAAGAAGAACTTCAGAAATTGCTCAAGGTAAACTTCATTTACCCCATTTCAGATAGCCAATGGGTTTCTCCCTTGGTTATAGTGCCCAAAAAGAATGGTAAATGGAGAGTTTGCATTGACTATCGAGAATTGAACAAGGCAACCTTAAAGGATCATTTTCCTCTACCTTTTATTGATCAGGTATTAGACACTTTAGCAGGTAAAAAGTATTTCTCATTCTTGGATGGTTTTAGTGGTTACAATCAGATTCAGGTAGCACCTGAAGATCAAGACAAAACCACCTTTACTTGTCCTTGGGGGACTTTTGCCTATCGAGTACTCCCTTTTGGTTTATGCAATGCACCAGCCACATTTCAAAGGGCTGTACTAGGAATTTTCTCAGATTTGATTCATGATTGTGTAGAGGTATACATGGACGATTTCACAGTCTATGGTAATACATTTGAAGAAACTTTGGCAAATTTGGAAAAAGTACTGGTAAGATGTAAGGAAACAAATCTTTCTTTAAGTCATGAAAAGTGTTTTATGATGTTTACTGAAGGGATTGTTTTAGGACATCATATTTCAGGAGATGGAATCAAAGTTGATAGATCTAAAGTAGAAGTCATCTCTAAGTTACCTGTTCCAAATTGCCAAAGAGATGTTAGAAGTTTTCTTGGGTTTACTGGTTATTACAGAAGATTTAT
This sequence comes from Pinus tabuliformis, assembly GCA_031772625.1. Lineage (NCBI taxonomy): Eukaryota > Viridiplantae > Streptophyta > Pinopsida > Pinales > Pinaceae > Pinus > Pinus tabuliformis. Next base: position 709,726,083 of record CM062819.1, on the reverse strand, counting down.
TGAAAACTTCACAAAGATAGCATCCCCTCTTTTCAAATTACTTACCAAAGATTGTGAATTTAAGTGGGATCCTGAATGTCAATCTGCCTTTGAAGCTTTAAAGTCTAGAATATCTGAAGCACCCATTTTAAGGGGTCCAAATTGGAAACTCCCTTTCCACATTTCTACTGATGCTTCAGATACAGCTTTAGGAGCTGTTTTGGGACAAAAAGATTTGATCCCTTATGCCATTTATTACACAAGTAAGAATTTGACTCCTACTGAGTTAAATTATACTATTACTGAAAAGGAGTTTCTAGCCGTTGTTCATGCTATAAACAAGTTTAGACACTATATAACCGGCTATGAAACCTTTGTCCACACTGATCACTCTGCCATTAGATACCTCATGAACAAACCAGTCACTAATGGTAGAGTTACAAGATGGCTTTTGCTTTTACAAGAATTCAACATAACTGTGTTAGATCGACCAGGTAAGCAGAACACAGTAGCTGACTTCTTGTCCAGAATCCAAAACACTAATGAGAACTCTCCGGTAGAGGACAAATTTCCAGATGAGTATTTGTTTGCAGTAACTACCAAGACTCCTTGGTATGCTGATATTGCTAATTATTTAGTTACTGGAAAATTACCTTTACATTTATTTCCTAATGAGAAAAGGAAAATCATTCAGGATAGTTCACTTTATTCTTGGATTTCTAATGAATTGTTCAGAACAGGGCCAGATTTGATGATCAGAAGATGTGTACGAGAGGATGAGATGCCTGACATCCTTAAAGCATGTCATGACGAACCTTGTGGCGGACATTTTTCTGATAAGAGGACTGCCTATAAAATCCTTTCATCAGGATATTATTGGCCTTCTCTCTTTAAGGATGCCAAGCAATATGTTAAAAGGTGTGACAGTTGTCAGAGAACTGGGAGACCAACTCTTTCAAATGAAATGCCACTACAGCCACAGGTATGTATCGAACCTTTCGAGAAATGGGCTCTAGATTTTGTTGGACCAATTAATCCGCCATCCAAGCAAAATAGATATATACTGGTTTGTACTGATTATGTTACCAAGTGGGTAGAAGCTATAGCATTAACTTCTGCTACTGAAAATTCAGTTGTTCAATTTCTTTTCAAGGATATTTTCACTCGTTTTGGTGTCCCAAGAGAAATTGTAACAGATCAGGGAAGCCAGTTTACATCAAGGATGGTGGAAAAGCTGATGGAGGAATATAAGATTAAGCATAGAACATCTACTCCATACCATCCGCAAGCGAATGGTCAAGTAGAATCTACAAATAAAGTTCTTGAAAGCATCATCACAAAGACTGTTCATCTTCATAGAAGATATTGGGCAGAAAGGCTTCCTGAAGCCTTATGGGCCTATAGAACTACATGGAGGAACACTACAGGACATTCTCCCTATGAACTTGTTTATGGGAAGGAAGTCCTGTTCCCCATTGAGTTCCAAATCAAGACCTTCAAGACAGCAGTTCAATTGGGGATGAGCTTAACAGAAGCCCAGAAGCACAGAATGGACCAGTTAAATGAACTAGATGAAATGAGACAAGATGCAATTCTAAGAACCGATCTAGTTCAGCACCAAAGAAGCAAATGGCATGATCGACATATCAAAGAAAAGAAGTTTCAAAAGGGTGATTGGGCACTCTTGTTTGATTCAAAATTTAAAGACTTCAAAGGAAAATTTCAAACTCATTGGCTTGGGCCATATGAGATTGATGAAGTCTTTAACAATGGAGCAGTTAGAGTGAAGACTATTGATGAACTTCAAACTCCCTTTATTGTGAATGACCACCGGTTAAAAGTCTATCACAAGCCACTCTCAAGAGAGGAGTTTGTTAAGTTATTCCAAGGCGATTCTGAAATGAGGCTGGTGGAGAAGAATTCTTCTCCTCCATTAGCCTAATCTCTGTTTCTTTCAATTTCAATTTCAATTTCAATTAAAAAAAAAAAAAAAAAAAAAAAAAAAAAAAAGAGAAAAAAAATAGAAAAATGAATAAATGTATGAACCTGAAAACCAATCTCTGATTGGCAGTCTCATGCAGAAAACATAAGGTGAAAATCAGGGTCACCTGACACCTCATGTTTTCCAAAAAAAAAAAAATCTCTCCCTCTTTCATTTCTATTTCATTTTACCATTTTCTTCCATCCTACCATCTTCACTCCATCTCACTGTTTTTCACTCATCCATTCATCCATTCATTCATTCATTCCATTTCACTTCATTAATAAAGTTTTTTTTTTGGCAGCTAAAGTATTTTTATGCAGCTAGAAGACTTCACTACAGTTCTGCAGCCATTTGACAATCCTGCAGCCGATTAGCTTTCCTGCAGCCTTCTGTACCTGCACAAGAAACACAGTTTGTCTGAAGAAAATATTTACAGTTCAAAATCATCAAAGACAAGGAGAAAAGATCATGTGCTAGCAATAAAGTTAACAAAAGGTCAGTAAATCATCAGAAGCCAAATCAAATGTGATCCGAGGTATGTTCAAAACTCTAAACCTATGGTTGTTTCATTATGCGAACTTTCTGGGTTATGTTTTGTTGGCCACTAAACGTAATGATTACCCATTTTCTTTTTCCCATGCGACTACAAATCTCCGAATCCTCCACGTCTACCAGCTCATAATAACCACGATTTTTGAACTTACATATGGCTGTTTCGGTCATTAAGGTCCTCTACCCTAATGACGTAACCTACCGCATTACGTCTCTCAGCTCTCGTCCCACAGCCATGTGTCACTCCATATCCGAAATTGGAGAATGTAGCCGTTCCGTTCGTCATTTCAAAACCCTCTATGTTCATAACACCCTATTCCTCGCCATTATCTCCCTTGTTTCGTTTTCACTCACTACGATTACCTCCATAAACCATCCTCTGTTTTCCCTCTGCCGTATAGCCGTAAACCTGTAATACAGTCGTATTACGACTGTTAGTCACTTTTTTACCGAGTCCACGCTAATTCCACCGCTTAACTCTAAATTCAAGCCGTGAATTCCCGGTGTCTAAGACTGTTTATGCACCGTATACCCTCTGTTCCACAGAGTCTGAACAGAGACCGAGAAGTTACTGTGTGAAGTTACGGAGTTACTGTGTAAGGTCACCATCAAATTTGTGTTTAAACAAAGCTGAAGAGTCGATGGGAAAGATTCTGAGGGCTGAACCGGAAGGTTCGAAATTCTTGGAGGCATATCCACAGGTTGAGGAGGCACTACAAAAAGCCAATTGGTTTGAATGTATCAGAAAGTTTAAGGGCTACCATAAGGAAGTAACCAAAGCCTTTGCAAGATCGTTTACAGATAAGGACAACCAGGCAAAGGTGGGAGATTTAACAGTTACAGTCAGCGAAGGATGCATAGCAAGGGCTACCTCTCTTCCACAAACCGGTGAACGTTGGTTCAAAAACCGGGCAGTCCAGGATCAACAATGGAAGCGGATTTTTAAAAACCCAGGTATGGACACAAGTGTTTTTACCAAAGGCATCCCAATTTCCCATGTTAAAGAAGAATGGAAAATTCTATTGTTATTAGTACAAAAGTTTTTCACCTGTGAAGGGAGATTTGGAGTGTTGTATGTCTATCATGGTAAAATTATGCTGCAGTTTCAAGGAGAACATGATATAAACCTTCCTTATTTCCTATTTCAAAGCCTTAGGAAAATGTGTTCCATGGCTCAACGAAATCCACGAAATGTAGAAGCTTACCTCTGTCACCATGGTCTTGTAAAGTTATTGATAGAAGAACAGTTAAAAGAAAAACAAGACACATGGGAAAAATTCCTTGTAAGGAATCATTTTGCAGAGCCTGGAGAGTCTTCTATACCTAGAAAGAACAGAAGGAAGAGAAGGGAAAGTATCTCTGAGACTGATGTCTTAGAAGGACAAACTGTAGAAGAAATAGAAGTCCATCATCCTGAACCTGAGATTGAACCCACTGAAGACAGTGCTCAAGAGGTCATTTCGGAAACCCTCGCTGAACTTGCTAAGGAAGCTGCCAAAAAGAAAAGAGAGGACAAAAAGAAACAAAAACAAGATAAGGGGAAATCCATAATCCGAGAAACTGACCAGACCCCAGAGCATTCTAGTGGTGAAGAAAGAGATAACCAGCCTTTAGCACAGAGGATAACTAAACTCCATGAGAAAACTGCCCTCTCTGAGAAAGTAAAAGCTCAAAAACCAAAGGAAAAGGCACAAAAAGAAACACATAGTGCTGCCACTGTAAGAAGGAGTAGTAGATTGCAGAATAAAAGGAAAGCCACGAGGACACTCTTCGTTGATCTTAGCACACCTGAGAAGGGTGCTACACAAGCAGACCTTGAAGATAGTCCATCATCACGTGAGGCAGCTACTCCTCCAAGAGAAGACAGTCCATTTTAGCCGGAGTTTGAAACTGAAATTGAACATGAATATAGTCCAAGGAAGTCACCAATTGTTGACCCAATTCAACAAGAGGTGTACAACTATTATGAGACATTAGAGAAAAACACTGTTGGCCCAAGTAATGTCATACCTCATGAGCAGCAAATAGATTTACTTAGACAAGAAATCTATGAACTGGAAGTGCTGAACCGTCACATTAAACAGAGAAATGAAGAAATGAAGCAGCAAGCTGATATTGCCAAGGCAATCCAAGATAATACCTATCTTCACATGAGCATGTGGCAGAAGAAACATAGCAGACTCAAGAAGAGATACAGAAGGCTGAACAGAGCCTTAATTAATTTGAAATTCAGATGCATGTTCAAAAGGCCAAAGGTTAATGTTTCTACACAAAGGAAGAAAAGGAGGTTGGATGTCCTAGCTGAGGCATCCCAGCAGATGGACTGAATTGTGTTTTCATTGCATGAGGACATGCAATACCCTCGGAGTGGGGGTATGTAGAACCTCTATTTTACACCTATTTGTCTACCATTTTCCTCCACTTTTCCTTATCTTTCCTTCACTTTTGCCTCATTTTCACCATAAAACCTCTCAGATCATTACATTCAGTGTCAATAAGCATGATCAAGCAAGTTTTGCTAATGGATGACTATTTGTTTAGTTTTTGACTTACTTGCAGGAATCCCGCAGCTATCTGATGATCCCGCAGCTATCTGAAGATCCTGCAGCCTTTTTGTTAAACACTATGATCCACGTGTCAGTTTGCTAGATGGGCCACATGGGCACTCAGGTATCAGTGTGGTCGAGGTTCCTATCCTATTGTTCCAACCATCCACGTCACTTTCATCCATGGTCAAAGCTGGTTTAACCACGGTCAACTCAAAGTGGTTTAACGGTGTTTGAAAGCTATTTGGTCACGTCATCTCCAATGGTGATTTGTCCAGGTTCTAAAGACGGCAGGGGACGCAATCCAACAGGGATTTATTATCCATGATGACAGGAACCACCAAACTCGTTTATGCAACCGTGATGTGTCAAAGAGCCATTTAATACGCATGACTGTTATCGTTTTTCTGTTAACTAGCTGTACGCAAAGGATAGCTTAGAAATTCCTATAAATTGATGCGTCTGCGTACGCTCAAAGAACTTTTGATTAGTTGTATTTTGCTGCACTCGTGTTGAATTTAGAAGCGTTTGTGAACTCTGTTTTCTAGTGCTATTCCAGCACTCTGTTTTGTAAACTTTTTGCAAATGGAGAAATCAATATAGCACTGTTTTGAAGTTTCCAGATCTTTGAGTTCTCTTGTGGCTGAATGAACAGAGGGCCCCTGCTCATCTCAGCCTTTGTAAAGTATTTCATGTGCAGCATTTCATTATTTTCTCATTTGTTTCCTTAAGCATGTATAGTTTTATTTACTTGTTTTCCTTTATTTTCAGCTGATCAGTGTTATTTCTTTGCAGGTTTCTTTTAGCCTGGGATTTATTTTTATATGTGTTGTGTTTGCTTTACAGCTAATGGTATTTGAAGTTGACAATTCAAGTGCTGCCTTTGTCTTTATAGTTAGTTTTTAATCTTATTTCTCAAAGAGCTGTTAACATACATGAATGATCTTCATCATAAACTACTATCTTTTAAGATCAAAATATCACTAACTTGCAGCTTGTTTGGGTGCTTTTTGGACTGTTCTTAAGCTACTTTCTTTCCTTACTTTACACAGTACATGTGCTTTGAAGTATTGAGTTAGAAAGAGTAAATCATTACCACTAGTCTTTAAAGTAAAAGTTTTGATTTTAAAGTGTTTCCTAGACTATTTCCTCACTACTTTCTAATCATGCTTCCCATAGTACATATGGCTGAAGTAGAGTATTAGAAATAGCAAATTATTATCATTAGTCTTTCAAGCATATTTTTCTCACTTTTATAATTCCACTTAAGCTACTTTCTTTCCGTGCTTTACACAGTACATGTGCTTTGAGGCATTGAGTTAGAGAGAGATAATCTTCATTCTTGGGTTTTAAAAGTGACTCTTTTTCCTTTTATTAGCAGCAACTTGAACGGTGTCTAGTGCCATTGGTAGTGGTCATTTGCTTTCAAGTTTATTTCAAGTCATTTCAATTTCATTTATTCATTCCAAGCATTTCCTTTCAAGCAAATAGTTAGAGATCACTCAACACACACTTCCACTCATTTAGAATTCACTCTACACACACACCATCACTCACTTGTTTATAAATTCTCATTCCATTTAGGAACATAATTAAACCGCAACAACACCCCCAACGATAAGAAAAACTCTAAGAGGATACTTAAGTACATATAGTACACCTTCACTTCATCAGCTTACGAGCTCCGAGTTGACAATAAATACTAGCAATTTAGATAACACTAAATTGACTAAACAGTCAACTGGTCATTTAGATAGAATTTATTGGTCATCTAAGAGGCACAGGTTTTCTTATTTTGTAGTTATATTGCAAAATTTGAAAGTGACGAATAATAGTGTCAACACAAACCTTCCCGGGAATTTAACACAATTGATGTATTTTCCCAGAGAGTTTCCAATGATTCTGAAGGTCTCATCATTCTAGCAACAAACAGGTAAGTATGGTAACTTTACCTAGACTGGAACTGTCGTAGGGATATCACATTCTAAGTTGAAGTTAGGGTTTCATCGATTCAGATAAAGCCCTTGCGGACCCATGAAATATGGTCCACTTCTAAATATAAGATCCTGACCCTCCTCAAGCTCAAAATAAAAGGTGAAGAAACATTTTACGACAAAGGAGGAGATCGCTTCTCCTTTCATTTTAGATTTCCAGTTAGTCTCAATCCACGATCTAACCGATTGGGGAGAAGGCTATAGACTCGTAAACTGGCCAACCAAACCCCAATCTACTAATTAAAGGGCCCTCGATCAGGCTTGCAATGCTGAAATAACTATTTTCAGGATATCAATGAGCTTCTTAATGAATTTTGAAGTAAGGACCTTCTAAAATTTGGGGCCATTTGCTACTAAATTGTTAAAAGTTTCAACCTCCTATGATAACTGCGAGTCCTGGGTGGGACTGTCCATGATGGGCCACCCTTCCAAAAGAAAAAATCAAGATAGCCAAAGGAACTTACCTTCACCGAAAAGATAATCCGCCAGTGAGAAACAAGGTAGTGAAACCCATCATTAGGCCAAGGCGACAACGACTGCAAACACTTGATCCATTGATAGATCTAACCCAATCGAATTTATGCTTTAGGAATCACCACATGACATAAGGCCACATAACCTAGGATTTTTGTAGGTGATTCCTTTGCCAATCCTATTGTGGCACCAATTTTGAGAATAGGTATAATCTTTTTTTGAAAACAAACTTGAAAAACAATAGAAATTTCAACATGATTTTGAGGAAATTTTTGAAAATCAAAATTATAGTTCTAGATAGAAAGTTTAAGAGTCATATGAGTTAAATAGTTGATTAATGCAGTGAGTTATATTATATTTTTTAATATTTGTGTATATTTTAGTTTGTCAAAATCAAATAAAATTTAATTCAGAAATCTTATTAAAAATAAATAAAAAATCAAGAACCTAAAATTTAGGAACGTTATCGAATTTAGATGATGAAAGCTATAGCCATTCTACAACTAATCCCCGATCTCATAAGTCGATGAAACTAAATACAACATAAAGATGCTTTGATTTTTGTAACAATCGAATCACACCTTTTCTTACCAATACCATCCACTATGATCCCTTTCTTGTTTTTACAACAATCAAAGAACCCTTTCCACAATGATTAGAGCGGTTTTTCTTGCCAATGCTCACCACTTCTATCCCTTTCTTTCTTTCAAATCCACCAAAGTGCACGCCAATCAAAGCACCTTTTTCCACTGTGACCAGAATTCCTTCGCTTGCCAATGCCTCCCACTATGACCCCCTTCTTTCACGCCCACTTTTTCCCACTCACTTCCTTCCTTTCCTAGCATGGCACTTCAACATCGAAGTAGTGGATACCTATTTGGATGATGGTGTTAATTATCATATGAGTTTAGCATTGAACAATGAAGATTAAAAATGAGGATAATGATTGAATGTATCTCCAACGATGAAGATTAAAAACAGGATAATGATTGAATGTATCTCCACAATTCAATCTAGAACCTCTCGTTTAAAATATACCCATCTATAATTGTAATATTTTTATAACTCACAATTGCTTCCTTTGGTGTAATAAAATAAGGTGAAAAATATAATATATGAAAATGCAATATGTATTACATAAGTTTAAATATAATTGATATGTGGGAATAATTTGTATTATAACAATGAATAAGGTATGCAATTTGTAAGAGCAACAATAACATTAAGGGTTTGAAGATGGCGAAAAATCTAATATATGAAAATGTAATATGTATTACATAAGTTTCAATAGAAATTAAATGTGGAAATAATTTGTATAGCAATGAATAAGGTATGAAAATGGTAAGAGCAACAATAACATTAAGTGTTTGAACATGGGCCATAAGGGGATTTTTGGAGAGAATTTTGTGCATATCGTCGAATAAATTGAATAATAATAACATGGTGTCGAGTGTTTTATTGTCATTTTCTTTGGTTGTAGGTCATTCAAATTCATTAATATATAACAATGATAATATTATTTACATTTCTATTTGTGATGGTGTTGGTTCTAAGTGACATCATCTCCCCCATTTAAAAATGCCCGGAAACAATATGTGGTTCATAACATGGAACTACCTTCTAGCGAACATGCATTCCAACTTGTTCCTTTATTAAATTGTCATAGAACATCAAATAAGCTCGTTGGTGTTGAGGAAAGATATAATATTTCTTCTTTAATTTACAAAAAATTCTAAACCACTTGGAATTTGAAACATGAGCTAGAACTAATGAGGCTTGTCTACTTGGGGCGTTTTCTTTTCAAAAATAGAAATAAATCAAGTAGACAAAGAAGTGTTGTATGAAATAAAATAGGTAGGTAAATAATTTTTCTCACACTTGTCCCTAGTGTCTCACTTGTTGATAAGGACTTGGAAAAGAAAAGAAAATTTTAGATCTTACCATGCACCTCTCACTAAATGAGACTATTTTGGAGTTGTCTTGGCTTTGCTCCTCTTTAAAAGGAATAAACATAATTGAAGGTGAAACCTTGACCTGAATGGAACTTCAAAGGGGACATTAAGTTACTCATAATTCACAAAAATGTGTTGAGTTGATGGATATTATGTGGTTATACCTTTATTCTTCCATTCCTGATTTATCCATGTCATCAAGATCTTATACATACATAAAATACATAACTAATAAAATTGATCGTTGGATTTTTCATGTGAAAAATAACTTGATTATTCACCAATTCATGTAGTTAGAAGTGATTTCTTATGCAATGTATGATACAAAGTATCGGACTTGAGAAGAATCATGCATATGTAGAGAGATTTGACTTAGTGTTACTAGTGAAGTACATCTTAATAATGATGCACCAATAATTAGAATTGCTCCAAAAATGATTTTTGGTAAATTGAAAACACATGCACAAAGTCCCCTGTTGAAAACATAGACTCGAAGGTAAAACACACTTTACAAGAGTGATAGACAACCATCACATGCAATGATTACCCTAAAAAACTACATGCTTTCCCTACCTAAAGACTCAAGATAAACTAAGATTAATTATACATTATTAATTACCATACTCTCTTGTGTTGAGTGTGTTGGCAGATTATTGAGAATGTGTTGTCATTGATTTCAAGTTAAGGGGGAGAATGATAAGTGTTCATGATTTCATTAATGTCATTATTATTTTGAGTATCCATTCTCATTACTTGTTGTCATGGATAAAATCAATTTGGATAGTTTCTCTTTGCAAGAATTTTGCATCATGTTAATTTGTTCAAAAGAAAATGAAACATGTCTAGTTAGATAGACCTTTCAAATACATTTTCAATGGTATATGGAAATTTTCCCAACTCCCAACGAACGAGGAGAAAAATGAGTTTGAAGTAGTATAGTACATGAAAAGTTCTAGCTTGGACCATGATTCTTTGGACTCATCGGGCTAAGAGGACATTCACCATTGGATGGCAGAAGAAAAGCTCAAGTAGGAGTGCTCATGGACGATGGGAAGTGAACTGACAAGCCATTGGTCATAACGACTGGTTGCAAGGAGCTTGATAGTAAGCACCAATACATCTATTAGAAAAACCTGTAAATACAAGCTCCAGAGGGAGTACCATAGCCGACGGGCAGTGAACTAGCAAGCCATTGGTCACAACACCCAATGATAAGGAGCTTGGTAGTTAGTGCCCAATAATTTATTAAATCACCTGGTAAGATTTGGTTTGCACACAACAGAAAAGTCGTCTGATGAAATGGTTCCCAACACATGTGGCGAGATAGATGGCACCTCCACATAGATGCTAAGTGGTAATGACATGGCACACAGGTGGAAAACGTGATGATATGGATAAATAAGATGACATGGTAGCTTGAGGAGGTGGCATGTAGTAAGTGAATTCGACACTTCTGGGTGCCCAAATGTGCATATGGTGAGTGGCACATGGCAGGTGCATGTGGTAAGGATGACATATGGAAAAATCTCACTAGCTATAGGAGATGACATGCCAGACTTGATGGTAGGTGACGTGGCTTGTGGGTCCTTCACTAGAGCTCCTGGTTCGAGGATGTTGTAATAGGTGGTGGTGCAGTCGAATGTGTCTAGTAGACAAAAATTATCTCTAGAAGATGACAAATAGTGAAGTGGTGTATCGATCAGTCAAATAACCCAGTTTGAAAAGCGTTGTGAATAGTATAGTACATAATGTTTCGACAACCGATGGGTGGCATGCAGTCATTCAAGAGATGGACTAGTTACTATCAAGTGAAGCACCGTCATGTGAAGTTCTCGTCTATTCCAAGATATAGACACATGGTAAGTGATGGTTGGTAATGTCTAGTACACAACACAATGAGTGATGGCTGATGAATGACTAGTGACGCATGGTAAGTGATGGTTGATAGATAGATAATTTCTCGTCATCAACATCAAAGAGGAAAATGGCATGTTCGTTCATCGGAGCACTTGTTTGGAGAGATTTGTAACCACTAAGAATCGAGTGATAAGTGACAATTTATGGGTGGCGAATTCCACTAAAGACACGATCACCACTAAGGTCGCCTGGGTGCAAGCATTAAGCACCTAGGGAAGTGACAACCAACGTTTGAGCACACAAATAGTTAAAATGGTTGGAATTAAAATAAGTTTGAATTAGACAAATATATAACTGATCCACGTCTACAAATAGAAACATAAATTATGTGTTATTAAGAATATGTCCAATGCAAATTGATCGGTGAGAGTGTCTTGGACACGAGAAGAGCTACAATTTGAAAATAACGAGGAGAAAGAATTGTGTTATTAAAATTGAAGAAGATGTGTGCAATTGTTAAAGATCTGAAATAGAAATGGCTATAAAGTGCTAACCATGGGTTGAAAAGTGTAAAATATATAAGATCTGAAGTGGTTGTGCAATGGAATATTGCAAATCTAAATTGTTGAGGAATTCATTGAGAAATATCAGAGAGATAAAACAGATCTAGAGAAAAATAATGTTGTATGAGTGAAATTTAAATGAAAGCCATAAATCTGAGTCTGAAAATGTATGAAGGAGGGATATGAGTGGCTAAAGAAAGTTGGTTCTTGCAAATCATGGGATTGGAGTCTCCTTCAAGTTGGTTCTTATAAATATTAGGAGGTTGGTTCCTCGATAGGTTAGCAAACAAGTGGAGTCAGTGCTTCTAGCAAGTGGATGTTTGCAAAGAATAGGGGGTTGGTGCTTACAAAATCTGATGTAAATTAAAGTTGGTGTTTGCATTTACATCTTATTAAAATAATATTTGTGGTTTTCTCCCATATGGGTTTCCACATAAATATCTTATGTTCAAGCTTTATGTGATTGGTGCACTGTTGTTTTTTTTAATGTGTTTAATTGGCTAAATATTTGTTAAAAATTTTAAAATATTAATTCACCCCCTTCTCAGTATTTTCCTAGCTCCCAACAATTGATATCATAGCAGGTTCCTTTAGTAGTAGTGTAACAACTGGAAGGTAGATCTTGGTCTGAAACATGGCCAACCAAGATGGAAATTTCATTAACGAAGCTCATGTGTTCGCTAGGAGAAGTTATGCATTCTGGAAGGTAAGAACGAGAACTTACATAATGTCCCTTGGTGGAAATGTCTAGGATACAATGTTGAATGGATATAAAAATACAGATGTATAGTTTGACAGAGATGATCAACTCAATTTTCCTTATAATTCTAAAGCAATGAATGCAATCTTAAGTGGATTTCATGAATCTGAATTTTAAAGTCATGCATTGTGACACAACCAAAGAGATATAGGATAAGCTGAAGGATTTTTATAAAGGAAATAGCAAGGTAAAGAAGACTAAATCCAAGTTTATAAAATCCAATTTGAATCACTAAATTTGAATGAGGACGAGGACATAACCTAATTCTTCCTTCCCATAAGAGGCCTTAATGAAACTATGAGTGATTCTTTGTAGTTAAAAATGTGTTAATATCTCTTCCTGCTAAATTCAATGACAAAGTATCAACAATTGAGGATATTCAGAATCTCAGCACATTGACAATGGATCAACTAGATGGAACCTTAATTGCATATCAAATGGGAACCACAAAAGAAAGATCTATATCAAAGGAAGTAACCTTCAAAGCTGATAATAGGACCAAAGAAGATCAAGAAGACTCAATCTATGGATCTGATGAAGAAGAAGCCAAGTTCATTAGAAGATTGAAGAGAGGGTTTGGCAAATACAAAGGTGAGTTTCCTTTCAAATGTTTCAATTATGGAAAAGTAGATCACTATGCACATAAATTCCCACATAAGAAAGAAAATAATGAATATGGCCATAAAGAAAAGGATAAGTATAAGAGAGTCAAGAAGGTACAAAACTTAAAGAAGAAGATATTTTATTCCAAAGAGAACAATAACTACTCAGAGGATGAGAATGAGTAGTATTTTGATGAAAAAAGAACGAATGATTTCATTCTCATGTCTATAGAAACCCAAGATGAAGGGAAATATGATTATGACTTAGATGAAGAAGAGGTTGTAGTAGATCTCGAAGGAGAAATAGTCAATTCCTTAGAAGAAATACAAAGTCTCGGGAAAAAGAGCAAGAAGCAAAAGGAACTATTGAAGAAATATGAAAAATAAAAAGGTTAATATGAAGACTTACCACTTCTTCTGAAAGTGGAGTTGGAGGAAGCCAAGAAGATTGAAGATACACTTTCAAAATAACTGAAAATGAAGATGAATGAATGTGAGAAGCTAGAGGAAGAAGTTGTTTCTATTAGAAAATAATTAGAAAAGACCTAATCTTAGCTCAACCATAATCTAATATTTGTGTAGACTATCCTCCGGATACATCACATTAGGTTTCTTGTTCATCGACGTTTCGAACCAGCAACAGTGGTTCATCTTCAGGATGTGAAAGATTATTGAAAGACTGGTCTTATTTTTCAATTTAATATATATAGAGATGTATGAGATGCTTTGCCGACAGATATTAGGATTTATTAAATTATTCTATTTGTTTTAATTATAATTTAATTCTTCTATTATATTTTGTTAATTTAATTAGATTTTTGTGATATTTAGGGTTTAAAATTATTATAGAAATAATTTAATTATTCTATTATGTTTTGTTCATTTTAATTTTGTTTAGGATCTTAAGGGTTAAGATTTTTATTGAATTATTGAATTTTTTTAGTCATTATTAGCCTTAACAAATAACTAAGATAAATATATCTGAAACAATTAGAATAGGGCAATAGTGTACTATTTCCCTACTATTTCCCTATTCTAATTGTTTCAGATATATTTATCTTAGTTATTTGTTAAGGCTAATAATGACAAAAGAAAATTCAATAATTCAATAAAAATCTTAACCCTTAAGATCCTAAACAAAATTAAAATGAACAAAACATAATAGAATAATTAAATTAATTCTATAATAATTTTAAACCCTAAATATCACAAAAATATAATTAACAAAATATAATAGAATAATTAAATTATAATTAAAACAAATAGAATAATTTAATAATAATTTAATAAATCCTAATATCTGTCGGCAAAGCTTCTCATACATCTCTATATATATTAAATTGAAAAATAAGACCAATCTTCAATAATCTTTCACATCCTGAAGATGAACCACCATTGCTGGTTCGAAATGTCGATCAACAAGAAACCTAATGCGATGTATCCGGAAGATAATCTACACAATCATGAAGCTCGCAGAAATCTAATATTTGTTAAAGGATCCAAGAAATTAGATGAAATCCTGAGTATTCAGAGATATCACCTCATTAAAAATGGCCTCGGTTATGGAGGAGAGACAACCACCAAGAAAGTTGAAGGAAAATAACCCCTTAGCTAAATTGAAGTGCTCAAAGGAACTAAAAACCATGGAATTGAAAGTAATAATCCACAATGACAACAAAGAAGAGCTAATAACAACAAGGAAATTGAGGAAAACATTGGTAAAACTCAACAACAACAAAGAAGGGAACACGTTAAAAATTTTGTTGGCATTATGATACAGGTGTTGTCCTTGATGGCAACTCACTAAGATGATAGATCACAGTTTAGGCTCTCAGAATGAAGAAAAAGATATATACGCAGGTTCATCTTGACCAAGACACGTATACACGCGGATTAGTAGTACAAAAGGCGCATATGCATATACACGCACTTTCATGCAAGGAAAGGCACGTACAAGTGGGTTTGGTCTGTGGTATTTGGACCATGGTATTGGTCCAAGGTATCTTGTCCGACGTATTGATCCCAGGTATGTGGTCCAAGGTATTGGTTCTAAGTGGTTTTGGACCATGGTATTGAGTAAGGTCTAAGACTATAAAAGGAGGAGAAGATGATAAGGAAGAGGTATTTTAGAAAGTCTTGAATATCTGATGAAGTATGAGATCCAATATTCAAGTTATGGGTTCATGATGCTTTGCTTGCTCTGAGCCAAGGAGGAATCTCAGTGGTTGATGGAGAACAAGATCTAAGGATAGATCGGGATCTAATGGCTTGGAATGAATCATCTCTATATGGTTTGATCATGCTTATTCTAGATCTGTATACTGACGCATGTAATGTTCTGTAAATATTATGATCTGGGTATAACTCAGTATTGGAATAGCTGCAAATCATGAATGAATATTTACAGATGTATACGCTGGTTGAATTTGATAAAAGTGCATACACACGCAGGTTAGATACATCTAAGTAGCATATACCAGATGAACTATGAAGTTACATGTGGTTCTGGTTGTTGATGCAAAGTTCTGAGTTCTGGTGATTGTTTACTGGTGTCAGTATTCTGCACATTCAGATTGGTTGATTGTGATTAGCTTCAGAGTTGATGGATGAGATCTAATAATGGATCAGGATCATAATGTCTTATCTTTATGTGATCTTATGGACTAGATCTGATTGTTGACCCATGTATTATCCTTTTGTATGTAATGGTCTAGGTATGTCTGAAGTTAGGAAGTGCAACGAAGTTATAAGGAAGTATTTGATGATATATACGCTGGTTGGCTTTGGTGAAGTTGCATATACACGTTGGTTCAGCTCTTCCAAGTAGCATATGCACTCTGATGCATGATTTTTGATGATCAGTTGGATCTGAATATTGTTACAAAGTTCTGTGTTCTGCTCTGTGTTCTGGTGACTGTGTTTTTGTTGACAGGGTTTCAGTGATTTAGTGTTGGGTGATTTAGAGATTGATGATGCAAGTGGTGATTGATTTTGTGCTTCAATGATATTGATGGCTCCAATATGAAAATTGGATGAAACGTGGCCTTCAGAATATGATGTTGTGTTCCATGAGTATCCAGTTTGAAAATCTATGAAACGTGGTACCTAGAGGAAGAAAGAAGGTTGTAGCCTTCTGTAGGTCGGCACCTACGTACTAGTACATCAACTAGTACAAGAGCTAAGGGGGTTGTAGCTCACTTCCAGGAGAAGCTGGAGAACAAGAGAAGGTTGTAGCCTTCTGCAGGTAGAAGCTTGCGTACTGGTATAAGACTGCACCAATACAGAAATATTGTAAAAATAAGTTTCTTATTAAAAGAAGATAGAGATGAATTGCAGCAGGTGGTTTCCACCCACATTGGGTTTCCACCTTATATCATGGTGTTCATGTGTGCTTCTCATGTGTGATGATCTATTATGTTTTACTGCACCTATTTACTTTTCATATGGTTAATAATGTTCTGATGCACTCATTAAAGATCAACTAACTGAATCATAAGTTTACTGGACATACGCTAGTTGCATTAGACAAAGTTGCGTGTACACGCAGGTTCCCTTAACTGAAGTTGCGTACATGAATCTAAGTATAGAAAAGAAAAATATTATTGATTTGATAATACTGATTCACGCCCCCCCCCCGGCCGCTCCCCCCCCCCCCCCCACCTCTCAGTATTATTTCCAACAATTGGTATCAAAGCAGGTCCTTTGGTAGAAGCTTGATCGCTTGAAGGAGATCTGTAGAACAATGTGTTGGAAATAATACTGAGAGGGGGGGGTGAATCAGTATTATCAGATCAATAAAATTTTACATTTCCATACTTAGATACATATACGATACTTCATTCAAGGGAACCCGCGTGTATACGTAGCTGTGTCTAAAGCAACTAGCGTATATCAAAAATACTTATGATTCAGTTAATCCATTAAATGTTGATCTTTAGTTAGTGCATCAGAACTTCATTAACCATATGAGTAGTAAAAACAGAACAGATCATCACACACAAGAAGCACACATGAACACCATGATATAAGGTGGAAACCCAATGTGGGTGAAAACCACCTGCTGCAATTCGTTTTTATCTTCCTTTATTAAGAAACTTCTTTTACAATGTACTGGTGCAGTCCTTTACCAGCACGCAGGCTACAACCTGCAGAAGGCTACAACCCTCTATCATTCTCCAGACACTCCTGGAAGGCAGCTACAACCCCCTTTGCTCTTGTACTAGCTAAGATACTAGTACGTAGGCGTCGGCCTACAATCTTCTCTCCTCCAGGTACCACGTTTCATAAATTTTCAGACTGGATACTCCTGAAGCACAACATATAATCTGAAGGCCACGTTTCATCAAATTTTCATACTGGACCTATAAATATCATTGAAGCACAAAACAATCAATACTCGCATCATCAATCTCTGAATCACTGAAACACTGAAGCCCTGTCAACAACACAGTCACCAGAACATAGAGCAGAACTCTGCAATAACAATCAGAACCAACTGTACCATCAAAATCATGCATCATAGTGCATATGCTACTTGGAAGTGCCGAACCTGCGTGTATACGCAACTTCATCAAGATGAACCAGCGTATATGTCATTAATCACTTATTCATAACTTTGCTGCACTCCTTGACTTCAGACATAACCAGATCATTACATATACAAGGATAATATATGTGTTAGCACCCAGATCTAGTCCATCAGATCACATAAATATGAGTCATTATGATCTTGATCCATATTAGTTCTCATCCATCAATACACAATCATCCAACCAAGATATGCAGAATACTGACACCATTAAACAGTCATCAGAACTCATCAACAGTCAGAACCACCTGTAACTTCAGACATCATAGCTCAAATGGTATACGCTACTATGATGAATCAAACCCGTGTACATATGCGCTTTTTCCAAAGACAAGCCGCGTACAGATCTAAAAATATTTTCTCATAACTTGCAGCTGTACCAGACATCAGTCATATTCATAACACTTATAGAACAATACATGCGTCAGTATGCAAATCTAGAATAAGCATAGTCAACTATATAAAGATAGTTCATTTCAAACCATTTGATCTCGATCTCTCCTTAGTTCTTGTTCTCCATCAACCGGTGAGACCCCTCCTTAGCTAAGATCAAGCAATGCATCATCAACCCATAACCTGCATACTGGATCTCATACTTCATCAGATATTCTAGTCTTTTCAGATGCCCTTGCCTAATGATCTTCTTCTCCTTTTACAGTCTTAGGCCTTGCTCAATACCATGGTCCAAAACCATAATAAATCAATACCAAGAGCCCAATACTTGGGATCAACACTCTTGTCGAGATACCATGGTCCAAAACCATAGGTTCAAATACCGAGGACTAACTACCATGGACCAAAAGGAAGCTTTCCGACATGTACGCGCTTTTCCGTGCATGAAACTGTGTGTATACCCTACTTGGTATATAGAGAACCTGCGTATACGCGACTTGGTATATAGTGAACCTGCGTGTATACCCTACTTGGTATATAGAGAACCTGCGTATACGCGACTTGGTATATAGTGAACCTGCGTGTATACCCTACTTGGTATATAGTGAACCTGCGTATACACTCTTCTTTCTTCATTCTTTGTAGTCTGATCATCAATTCTTTGCTACTGATATGCTGCACTTGATCTACCATCTGTGTGAGTTGCCATCAAGGACAACACTTGTATCGTAATGCGAACAATCTCCCCTTTGGACTTGATGGCAACAACACCAAATCACTCTCCCCCTTTGACATCAAGGGCAAAGGGTGGACCAAGATATTCTCTTCCCTTGATAAACATTCTGCTGTCCATACTCCCCCTGAGTACCTGTTGAAATCTCCAAATGTGCTCCCCCTTTGTATATGCCAAAGTGTACCAATCTGTCCATGCTGCCCCTGAGTACATGCCGAGTCTCTGTACTGCTGAAGTGTGCTGTTCATGCTCTTCCTGACTGAAGGCAAGGTCTACAAAAAGGTGTTCTTCAAGAAGAACCATGACTTATACATCTTAAAAGAACTTCCTATCACCAAAAGACTCAATACATACATCCATTTCCCAACCAAGTGGGGATATACTAGAATTGACTCATCCACCCAACCAAGTGGGAATACATCAAAAGTTTACACATGATAAAACAAGAACATTACATCTTCATCCCAGGCATAGTGGGGAAACCAATATAGGCCGTTACATGACCTTGACACCATGAAAGAGATACCACAAAAGAGATATATGACATAGAGACGAAATATCTAGAGCACGACTTATGAAAGTCACCAATAACTACTATTAGCAGCATCTGACAATCATTGTATATATCAGCAACCATGTTCTCCTTCTGTTCTTCTTTCTGTAGCTGATCCAACTGAACCAAAGCAGCTTGAGTACTTGAACCAAAAGCTTCTAAGGTAATGTCAACAATGCATTATTAGAAGATTATCTGCTCCCCTTGAACCTGTGCTAGATGGACTCTGACAGACCCATATCAGACTCTCTGCAACCAGAGTCTGTCCCTGTTGATTTCCTTCAAAACTCCATATACGCGTCTGCACCTGCATAAAGCGGTGTATGTACACGGATACCTCTCATCCAACTCGCATACACTAATTTCCATATCAACAACCTGTAAATGTCCTGTAACAAGGTATATCTGACATAGATGTCAACTCATCCTTTCACATTATATCATATGTGAAACCACCATAGCCATTTCATCAACATCAAGCTCTACATGACCCAAGTATCATTACTTGGGAACATCTGCATCAATCAACATATGTAAGTATCAACCTATCATCATATAGATACGAACTCATCATCATGTCTCCAACAAAGCGACTTTGAGTAGTCATCCATGTATCAGCACTATGTATCTTGAGCTCAAGCTCTTTTGACAAAACTTCTTGATATCATCAATAGCAACAATCCTTATCCACATGAGTGCCTGCATCATAACTGTATGATCTTTATGCATATGACAACAGCAGTATATGAGTGACTCATCATCAAGTGAGGAAGATGTGTATTCAAGCTTTGTACTTCTCCTTATCCTTATGAAGATCACCATGTAAGCACCATATATGCATCATCAAAGAATCAACCATAAATCTGATCTGGACATCTACTATGTAACTTCAAGAATCATGTGAGAGTTTATCATAGACAACTCACAACCACATCATAGCAAGATATATCATTTAGCCATATAAGTATCATCACCAAGGACTATTAATCCATAATGCCAATAATGCATTATTAAAGGCATATGCTCCCCCTCAACCTGAGCCACCTGTTTACTGTTAGATCTGATCATGCATATATCAGTAATAAGCATCAAGACATCATCATCAAGTTAGGATCAAACCCTTCTAAACATCTTACAAGTATCAAGATATTTCCACACATCCTCAGCAGACTGTAAATATTATCAAACAGAGAAAATAATGGACTAAAACATAACAAATCCTTTTCCTGAACCTGTCCCTACTGCATTTCTTCAGATAATCATATACGCGACTATGCAGCATCCAACTCGCGTATATACGTGACTTCCCTTTATGGAACTTGCGTATGAGATTCAGGACACTGAAGTTTTATACTTTCAGCTCCCTCTGAGTCTGTTATGTTTGTGTTGTGCTGTGTCTGAGTACATTGTGCTCTGCCACATCTTTCTGACTGTACTTCCTTCTTCTTCCATATCTTCAACTGTGATGTTGTTTTCTCCTTTTGGTGTGAAGTCTGTGCTTTGTTCCTGCATTCCTTTGCTATATGCCCAAGCTTGTTACATGCATAACATCTTACATGTTTCATATTCCTCCTGTAGCAATCAGCAGCTTTGTGACCAAACATTTTACAAGCAAAGCAATATCCATTAAAGTACCTTGAATGTGATGATCTTTCTGCATGATGATCTTGAAACCTTCTTCTTCTACATCTAGCTGCAACATGTCCAAGATTATGACATACATAACATTCAACATTATTCATAGGAGGAGTAAAAGATTTTCTTTGAGGAGTCTCTTTCCTTGAATGTTGATGCGGTTGACCTCTCATCTCCTTGATGATCATTTTAGATTTCTCTTTAGAGTTCCTTGCCTCACCTTGTGAACTAGATTCATGAAAACCAAGACCAGTCTTGATAGCAGGAGACCTTTGACTACTAAGAATATCATCCAAAGCTTTAGTACTATCTTGAAATCGCAACAGTTTATCCTTTTCTTCTAATTTACCTTTCAAGATATTTACCTCAACTTGAAGTTGTTCTTCCTTTTCTAGACATTTCTTCTTCATGTCTTCTTTAGCTTTCCTTCCTTCTTCCAACTGATGCCTTAGTTTGTGAATCTCCTTTTCTTGTTCTTCATTCACATCCTGCTGCTTTTGACGAATTCTGAAGGCACATTCTAGCTGAGATTTTAGGATGATAACTTCATTTACCTGTTTTTCATTAGCTTGGAGTAGATCTTTATTCTGCTTCTTTGATTCTTCAAGATCTTCCTTTAGCGAGCAGATCGTGGCTTCAAGACTTTCATAGTAACTTGATCTATCTCCGAGTTTCTTGATGGTTGTGCTTCTTTCATTGACTTCATCTCTTAGAGATGTTACTTCATCCTGAAACTTTTGATATTTGTCCTTGAATAACTCTCGTTGAGCCTTTAGTCTAGTAACAGCTTCTTTGAGGGCACCACTCTTTACGTTTAGAAGTCTTTCTTGTTCACTAATTTTATTTGTCAGCCTGTTAAATTCTGCGTCTATTTGATATCCTTCTTCCTCACCCATAAGAACAAATTCAGTTGTTTCGTTATCACTTCCATCTTCTCCAAATGGATAGATAGCTGGAATATTAGAGGATAACAAATTCGTACCTGATAGTTCATCTTCATTCTGAAATGATTTTGAATCTGAAGTGCTTCGGCATAATCCCCAATCAATACACCCACTGTCATAGTTCTTCTGAGAAGCGTTCTTCTTCTTAGGTGCTTTCTTCTTAAGCTTCTTTCCCATAGTTCCACAGATCTCCTTCAAGCGATCAAGCTTCTACCAAAGGACCTGCTTGGATACCAATTGTTAGAAATAATACTGAGAGGGGGGGGTGAATCAGTATTATCAGATCAATAAACTTTTACATTTCCATACTTAGATACATATACGCTACTTCATTCAAGGGAACCCGCGTGTATACGCAGCTGTGTCTAAAGCAACTAGCGTATATCCAAAATACTTATGATTCAGTTAATCCATTAAATGTTGATCTTTAGTTAGTGCATCAGAACTTCATTAACCATATGAGTAGTAAAAACAAAACAGATCATCACACACAAGAAGCACACATGAACACCATGATATAAGGTGGAAACCCAATGTGGGTGAAAACCACCTGCTGCAATTCGTTTTTATCTTCCTTTATTAAGAAACTTCTTTTACAATGTACTGGTGCAGTCCTTTACCAGCACGCAGGCTACAACCTGCAGAAGGCTACAACCCTCTCTCGTTCTCCAGACTCTCCTGGAAGGGATCTCCAACCCCTTTTGCTCTTGTACTAGCTAAGATACTAGTACGTAGGCGTCAGCCTACATTCTTCTCTCCTCCAGGTACCACGTTTCATAAATTTTCAGACTGGATACTCCTGAAGCACAACACATAATCTGAAGGCCACGTTTCATCAAATTTCCATACTGGACCTATAAATATCATTGAAGCACAAAAAAATCAATACTCGCATCATCAATCTCTGAATCACTGAAACACTGAAGCCCTGTCAACAACACAGTCACCAGAACACAGAGCATAACTCTGCAATAACAATCAGAACCAACTGTACCATCAAAATCATGCATCAGAGTGCATACGCTACTTGGAAGTGTCGAACCTGCGTGTATACGCAACTTCATCAAGATGAACCAGCGTATATATCATTAATCACTTATTCATAACTTTGTTGCACTCCTTGACTTCAGACATAACCAGATCATTACATATACAAGGATAATATATGTGTTAGCACCCAGATCTAGTCCATCGGATCACATAAATATGAGTCATTATGATCTTGATCCATATTAGTTCTCAGCCATCAATACACAATCATCCAACCAAGATATGCAGAATACTGACACCATTAAACAGTCATCAGAACTCTTCAACAGTCAGAACCACCTGCAACTTCAGACATCATAGCTCAAATGGTATACGCTACTATGATGAATCAAACCCGTGTACATACGCGCTTTTGCCAAAGACAAGCCGCGTACAGATCTAAAAATATTTTCTCATAACTTGCAGCTGTACCAGACATCAGTCATATTCATAACACTTATAGAACAATACATGCGTCAGTATGCAGATCTAGAATAAGCATAGTCAACTATATAAAGATAGCTCATTTCAAACCATTTGATCCCGATCTCTCCTTAGTTCTTGTTCTCCATCAACCAATGAGACCACTCCTTAGCTAAGATCAAGCAATGCATCATCAACCGATAAACTGCATACTGGATCTCATACTTCATCAGATATTCTAGTCTTTTTCAGATGCCCTTGCCTAATGATCTTCTTCGCCTTTTATAGTCTTAGGCCTTGCTCAATACCATGGTCCAAAACCATAATAAATCAATACCAAGAGCCCAATACTTGGGATCAACACTCTTGTCGAGATACCATGGTCCAAAACCATAGGTTCAAATCCCGAGGACTAACTACCATGGACCAAAAGTAAGATTTCCGACATGTACGCGCTTTTCCGTGCATGAAACTGTGTGTATACCCTACTTGGTATATAGATAACCTGAGTATACGCGACTTGGTATATAGTGAACCTGCGTGTATACCCTACTTGGTATATAGAGAACCTGCGTATACGCGACTTGGTATATAGTGAACTTGCGTGTATACCCTACTTGGTATATAGTGAACCTGCGTATACACTCTTCTTCCTTCATTATTTGTAGTCTGATCATCAATTCTTTGCTACTGATATGCTGCACTTGATCTACCATCTGTGTGAGTTGCCATCAAGGACAACACTTGTCTCATAATGCCAACAATCTCCCCCTTTGGACTTGATGGCAACAACACCAAATCACTCTCCCCCTTTGACATCAAGGGCAAAGGGTGGACCAAGATATTCTCTTTCCTTGATAAACATTTTGTTGTCCATACTCCCCCTGAGTACCTGCTGAAATCTCCAAATGCGCTCCCCCTTTGTATATGCCAAAGTGTACCAATCTGTCCATGCTGCCCCTTAGTACATGCCGAGTCTCTGTACTGCTGAAGTGTGCTGTTCATGCTCTTCCTGACTGAAGGCAAGGTCTGAAAAAAGGTGTTCTTCAAGAAGAACCATGACTTATACATCTTAAAAGAACTTCTTATCACCAAAAGACTCAATACATACATCCATTTCCCAACCAAGTGGGGATATACTAGAATTGACTCATCCACCCAACCAAGTGGGAACACATCAAAAGTTTACACATGATAAAACAAGAACATTACATCTTCATCCCAGGCATAGTGGGGAAACCAATATAGGCCGTTACATGACCTTGACACCATGAAAGAGATACCACAAAAGAGAAATATGACATAGAGACGAAATATCTAGAGCAAGACTTATGAAAGTCACCAATAACTACTATTAGTAGCATCTGACAATCACTGTATATATCAGCAACCATGTTCTCCTTCTGTTCTTCTTTCCGCAGCTGATCCACCTGAACCAAAGCAGCTTGAGTACTTGAACCAAAAGCTTCTAAGGTAATGTCAACAATGCATTATTAGAAGATTATCTGCTCCCCCTGAACTTGTGCCAGATGGACTCTGACAGACCCATATCAGACTCTCTGCAACCAGAGTCTATCCCTGTTGATTTCCTTCAAAACTCCATATACGCGTCTGCACCTGCATAAAGCGGCGTATTTACACGGATACCCCTCATCCAACTCGCGTACACTAATTTCCATATCAACAACCTGTAAATGTCCTGTAACAAGGCATGTCTGACATAGATGTCAACTCATCCTTTCACATTATATCATATGTGAAACCACCATAGCCATTTCATCAACATCAAGCTCTACATGATCCAAGTATCATTACTTGGGAACATCTGCATCAATCAACATATGTAAGTATCAACCTATCATCATATAGATACAAACTCATCATCATGTCTCCAACAAAGCGACTTTGAGTAGTCATCCATGTATCAACACTATGTATCTTGAGCTCAAGCTCTTTTGACAAAACTTCTTGATATCATCAATAGCAACAATCCTTATCCACATGAGTGCCTGCATCATAACTGTATGATCTTTATGCATATGACAACAGCAGTATATGAGTGACTCATCATCAAGTGAGGAAGATGTGTATTCAAGCTTTGTACTTCTCCTTATCCTTATGAAGATCACCATGTAAGCACCATATATGCATCAACAAAGAATCAACCATAAATCTGATCTGGACATCTACTATGTAACTTCAAGAATCATGTGAGAGTTTATCATAGACAACTCACAACCACATCATAGCAAGATATATCATTTAGCCATATAAGTATCATCACCAAGGACTATTAATCCATAATGCCAACAATGCATTATTAAAGGCATATGCTCCCCCTCAACCTGAGCCACCTGTTTACTGTTAGATCTGATCATGCATATATCAGTAATAAGCATCAAGACATCATCATCAAGTTAGGATCAAACCCTTCTAAACATCTTACAAGTATCAAGATATTTCCACACATCCTCAGCAAACTGTAAATATTATCAAACAGAGAAAATAATGGACTAAAACATAACAAATCATTTTCCTGAACCTGTCCCTACTGCATTTCTTCAGATAATCATATACGCGACTGTGCAGCATCCAACTCACGTATATACGTGACTTCCCTTTATGGAACTTGCGTATGAGATTCAGGACATTGAAGTTTTATACTTTTAGCTCCCTCTGAGTTTGTTATGTCTGTGTTGTGCTGTGTCTGAGTACATTGTGCTCTGCCACATCTTTCTGACTGTACTTCCTTCTTCTTCCATATCTTCAACTGTGATGTTGTTTTCTCCTTTTGGTGTGAAGTCTGTGCTTTGTTCCTGCATTCCTTTGCTATATGTCCAAGCTTGTTACATGCATAACATCTTACATGTTTCATATTCCTCCTGTAGCAATCAGCAGCTTTGTGACCAAACATATTACAAGCAAAGCAATATCCATTAAAGTACCTTGAATGTGATGATCTTTCTGCATGATGATCTTGAAACCTTCTTCTTCTACATCTAGCTGCAACATGTCCAAGATTATGACATACATAACATTCAACATTATTCATAGGAGGAGTAAAATATTTTCTTTGAGGAGTCTCTTTCCTTGAATGTTGATGGGGTTGACCTCTCATCTCCTTGATGATCATTTTAGATTTCTCTTTAGAGTTCCTTGCCTCACCTTGTGAACTAGATTCACCTTCAATAGATTCATGAAAACCAAGACCAGTCTTGATAGCAGGAGACCTTTGACTACTAAGAATATCATCCAAAGCTTTAGTACTATCTTGAAATCGCAACAGTTTATCCTTTTCTTCTAATTTACCTTTCAAGATATTTACCTCAACTTGAAGTTGTTCTTCCTTTTCTAGACATTGCTTCTTCATGTCTTCTTTAGCTTTCCTTCCTTCTTCCAACTGATGCCTTAGTTTGTGAATCTCCTTTTCTTGTTCTTCATTCACATCCTGCTGCTTTTGACGAATTCTGAAGGCACATTCCAGCTGAGATTTTAGGATGATAACTTCATTTACCTGTTTTTCATTAGCTTGGAGTAGATCTTTATTCTTCTTCTTTGATTCTTCAAGATCTTCCTTTAGCGAGCGGATCGTGGCTTCAAGACTTTCATAGTAACTTGATCTATCTCTGAGTTTCTTGATGGTTGTGCTTCTTTCATTGACTTCATCTCTTAGAGATTTTACCTCATCCTGAAACTTTTGATATTTGTCCTTGAATAACTCTCGTTGACCCTTTAGTCTAGTAACAGCTTCTTTGAGGGCACCCCTCTTTACGTTTAGAAGTCTTTCTTGTTCACTAATTTTGTTTGTCATCCTGTTAAATTCTGCGTCTATTTGATATCCTTCTTCCTCACCCATAAGAACACATTCAGTTGTTTCGTTATCACTTCCATCTTTTCCAAATGGATAGATAGCTGGAATATCAGAGGATAGCAAATCCGTACCTGATAGTTCATCTTCATTCTGAAATGATTCTGAATCTGATTCTGAATCTAAAGTGCTTCTGCATAATCCCCAATCAATACACCCACTGTCATAGTTCTTCTGAGAAGCCTTCTTCTTCTTAGGTGCTTTCTTCTTAAGCTTCTTTCCCATAGTTCCACGGATCTCCTTCAAGCGATCAAGCTTCTACCAAAGGACCTGCTCTGATACCAATTGTTGGAAATAATACTGAGAGGGGGGGGGGGTGAATTAGTATTATCAGATCAATAAACTTTTACATTTCTATACTTAGATACATATACGCTACTTCATTCAAGGGAACCTGCATGTATACGCAGTTGTGTCTAAAGCAACTAACGTATATCCAAAATACTTATGATTCAGTTAATCCATTAAATGTTGATCTTTAGTTAGTGCATCAGAACTTCATTAACCATATGAGCAGTAAAAACAGAACAGATCATCTCACACAAGAAGCACACATGAACACCATGATATAAGGTGGAAACCCAATGTGGGTGAAAGCCACTTGCTGCAATTCGTTTTTATCTTCCTTTATTAAGAAACTTCTTTTACAATGTACTAGTGTAGTCCTTTACCAGCACGCAGGCTACAACCTGCAGAAGGCTACAACCCTCTCTCGTTCTCCAGACTCTCCTGGAAGGGAGCTCCAACCCCCTTTGCTCTTGTACTAGCTAAGATACTAGTACGTAGGTGTCGGCCTACAATCTTCTCTCCTCCAGGTCCCACGTTTCATAAATTTTCAGACTGGATACTCCTGAAGCACAACACATAATATGAAGGAAGGCCACGTTTTAGCAAATTTTCATACTGGACCTATAAATATCATTGAAGCACAAAACAATCAATACTCGCATCATCAATCTCTGAATCACTGAAACATTGAAGCCCTGTCAACAACATAGTCACCAGAACACAGAGCAGAACTCTGCAATAACAATCAGAACCAACTGTACCATCAAAATCATGCATCAGAGTGCATACGCTA
This sequence comes from Pinus tabuliformis, assembly GCA_031772625.1. NCBI lineage: Eukaryota > Viridiplantae > Streptophyta > Pinopsida > Pinales > Pinaceae > Pinus > Pinus tabuliformis. The sequence continues at coordinate 709,697,573 of CM062819.1, read as the reverse complement.
CTTGGAAGTGCCGAACCTGCGTGTATACGCAACTTCATCAAGATGAACCAGCGTATATGTCATTAATCACTTATTCATAACTTTGCTGCACTCCCTGACTTCAGACATAACTAGATCATTACATATACAAGGATAATATATGTGTTAGCACCCAGATCTAGTCCATCGGATCACATAAATATGAGTCATTATGATCTTGATCCATATTAGTTCTCATCCATCAATACACAATCATCCAACCAAGATATGCAAAATAATGACACCATTAAACAGTCATCAGAACTCATCAACAGTCAGAACCACCTGTAACTTCAGACATCATAGCTCAAATGGTATACGCTACTATGATGAATCAAACCCGCGTACATACGCGCTTTTGCCAAAGACAAGCCGCGTACAGATCTAAAAATATTTTCTCATAACTTGCAGCTGTACCAGACATCAGTCATATTCATAACACTTATAGAACAATACATGCGTCAGTATGCAGATCTAGAATAAGCATAGTCAACTATATAAATATAGTTCATTTCAAACCATTTGATCCCGATCTCTCCTTAGTTCTTGTTCTCCATCAACCGGTGAGACCCCTCCTTAGCTAAGATCAAGCAATGCATCATCAACCCATAACTTGCATACTGGATCTCATACTTCATCAGATATTCTAGTCTTTTTAAGATGCCCTTGCCTAATGATCTTCTTCTCCTTTTATAGTCTTAGGCCTTGCTCAATACCATGGTCCAAAACCATAATAAATCAATACCAAGAGCCCAATACTTGGGATCAACACTCTTGTCGAGATACCATGGTCCAAAACCATAGGTTCAAATACCGAGGACTAACTACCATGGACCAAAAGTAAGCTTTCCGACATGTACGCGCTTTTCCGTGCATGAAACTGTGTGTATACCCTACTTGGTATATAGAGAACCTGCGTATACACGACTTGGTATATAGTGAACCTACGTGTATACCCTACTTGGTATATAGAGAACCTGCGTATACGCGACTTGGTATATAGTGAACCTGCGTGTATACCCTGCTTGGTATATAGTGAACCTGCGTATACACTCTTCTTTCTTCATTATTTGTAGTCTGATCATAAATTCTTTGCTACTGATATGCTGCACTTGATCTACCATCTGTGTGAGTTGCCATCAAGGACAACACTTGTCTCATAATGCCAACAATCTCCCCCTTTGGACTTGATGGCAACAACACCAAATCACTCTCCCCCTTTGACATCAAGGGCAAAGGGCGGACCAAGATATTCTCTTTCCTTGATAAACATTCTGCTGTCCATACTCCCCCTGAGTACCTGCTGAAATCTCCAAATGTGCTCCCCATTTGTATATGCCAAAGTGTACCAATCTGTCCATGCTGCCCCTGAGTACATGCCGAGTCTCTGTATTGCTGAAGTGTGCTGTTCATGCTCTTCCTGACTGAAGGCAAGGTCTGCAAAAAGGTGTTCTTCAAGAAGAACCATGACTTATACATCTTAAAAGAACTTCCTATCACCAAAAGACTCAATACATACATCCATTTCCCAACCAAGTGGGGATATACTAGAATTGACTCATCCACCCAACCAAGTGGGAATACATCAAAAGTTTACACATGATAAAACAAGAACATTACATCTTCATCCCAAGCATAGTGGGAAAACCAATATAGGCCGTTACATGATCTTTACACCATGAAAGAGATACCACAAAAGAGATATATGACATAGAGACGAAATATCTAGAGCAAGACTTATGAAAGTCACCAATAACTACTATTAGCAGCATCTGACAATCACTGTATATATTAGCAACCATGTTCTCCTTCTATTCTTCTTTCTGCAGCTGATCCACCTGAACCAAAACAGCTTGAGTACTTGAACCAAAAGCTTCTAAGGTAATGTCAACAATGCATTATTAGAAGATTATCTGCTCCTCCTGAACCTGTGCCAGATGGACTCTGACAGACCCATATCAGACTCTCTGCAACCAGAGTCTGTCCCTGTTGATTTCCTTCAAAACTCCATATACGCGTCTGCACCTGCATAAATCGGCGTATGTACGCGGATACCCCTCATCCAACTCGCGTACACTAATTTCCATATCAACAACCTGTAAATGTCCTGTAACAAGGTATGTCTGACATAGATGTCAACTCATCCTTTCACATTATATCATATGTGAAACCACCATAGCCATTTCATCAACATCAAGCTCTACATGATCCAAGTATCATTACTTGGGAACATCTGCATCAATCAACATATGTAAGTATCAACCTATCATCATATAGATACGAACTCATCATCATGTCTCCAACAAAGCGACTTTGAGTAGTCATCCATGTATCAACACTATGTATCTTGAGCTCAAGCTCTTTTGACAAAACTTCTTGATATCATCAACAACGACAATCCTTATCCACATGAGTGCCTGCATCATAACTGTATGATCTTTATGCATATGACAACAGCAGTATATGAGTGACTCATCATCAAGTGAGGAAGATGTGTATTCAAGCTTTGTACTTCTCCTTATCCTTATGAAGATCACCATGTAAGCACCATATATGCATCATCAAAGAATCAACCATAAATCTGATCTGAACATCTACTATGTAACTTCAAGAATCATATGAGAGTTTATCATAGACAACTCACAACCACATCATAGCAAGATATATCATTTAGCCATATAAGTATCATCACCAAGGACTATTAATCCATAATGCCAACAATGCATTATTAAAGGCATATGCTCCCCCTCAACCTGAGCCATCTGTTTACTGTTAGATCTGATCATGCATATATCAGTAATAAGCATCAAGACATCATCATCAAGTTAGGATCAAACCCTTCTAAACATCTTACAAGTATCAAGATATTTCCACACATCCTCAGCAGACTGTAAATATTATCAAACAGAGAAAATAATGGACTGAAACATAACAAATCCTTTTCCTGAACCTGTCCCTACTGCATTTCTTCAGATAATCATATACGTGATTGTGCAGCATCCAACTCGCATATATACGTGACTTCCCTTTATGGAACTTGCGTATGAGATTCAGGACACTGAAGTTTTATACTTTCATCTCCCTCTGAGTCTGTTATGTTTGTGTTGTGCTGTGTCTGAGTAAATTTTGTTGTGCCACATCTTTCTGACTGTACTTCCTTCTTCTTCCATATCTTCAAATGTGATGTTGTTTTCTCCTTTTGGTGTGAAGTTCGTGCTTTGTTCCTGCATTCCTTTGCTATATGTCCAAGCTTGTTACATGCATAACATCTTACATGTTTCATATTCCTCCTGTAGCAATCAACAGCTTTGTGACCAAACATATTACAAGCAAAGCAATATCCATTAAAGTACCTTGAATGTGATGATCTTTCTGCATGATGATCTTGAAACCTTCTTCTTCTACATCTAGTTGCAACATGTCCAAGATTATGACATACATAACATTCAACATTATTCATAGGAGGAGTAAAAGATTTTCTTTGAGGAGTCTCTTTTCTTGAATGTTGATGGGGTTGACCTCTCATCTCCTTGATGATCATTTTAGATTTCTCTTTAGAGTTCCTTGCCTCACCTTGTGAACTAGATTCACCTTCAATAGATTCATGAAAAACAAGACGAGTCTTGATAGCAGGAGACCTTTGAATACTAAGAATATCATCCAAAGCTTTAGTACTATCTTGAAATCGCAACAGTTTATCCTTTTCTTCTAATTTACCTTTCAAGATATTTACCTCAACTTGAAGTTGTTCTTCCTTTCCTAGACATTGCTTCTTCATGTCTTCTTTAGCTTTCCTTCCTTCTTCCAACTGATGCCTTAGTTTGTGAATCTCCTTTTCTTGTTCTTCATTCACATCCTGCTGCTTTTGACGAATTCTGAAGGCACATTCCAGCTGAGATTTTAGGCTGATAACTTCATTTACCTGTTTTTCATTAGCTTGGAGTAGATCTTTATTCTGCTTCTTTGATTCTTCAAGATCTTCCTTTAGCGATCGGATCGTGGCTTCAAGACTTTCATAGTAACTTGATCTATCTCTGAGTTTCTTGATGGTTGTTCTTCTTTCATTGACTTCATCTCTTAGAGATGTTACTTCATCCTGAAAATTTTGATATTTGTCCTTGAATAACTCTCGTTGAGCCTTTAGTCTAGTAACAGTGTCTTTGAGGGCACCACTCTTTACGTTTAGAAGTCTTTCTTGTTCACTAATTTTATTTGTCAGCCTGTTAAAGTCTGCGTCTATTTGATATCCTTCTTCCTCACCCATAAGAACACATTCAGTTGTTTCGTTATCACTTCCATCTTTTCCAAATGGATAGATAGCTGGAATATCAGAGGATAGCAAATTTGTACCTGATAGTTCATCTTCATTCTAAAATGATTCTGAATCTGATTTTGAATCTAAAGTGCTTCTGCATAATCCCCAATCAATACACCCACTGTCATAGTTCTTCTGATAAGCCTTCTTCTTCTTAGGTGCTTTCTTCTTAAGCTTCTTTCCCGTAGTTCCACGGATCTCCTTCAAGATATCAAGCTTCTACCAAAGGACCTGCTCTGATACCAATTGTTGGAAATAATACTGAGAGGGGGGGGGGGGGGGGGGAGTGAATCAGTATTATCAGATCAATAAACTTTTACATTTCCATACTTAGATACATATACGCTACTTCATTCAAGGGAACCCGCGTGTATACGCAGTTGTGTCTAAAGCAACTAGCGTATATCCAAAATACTTATGATTCAGTTAATCCATTAAATGTTGATCTTTAGTTAGTGCATCAGAACTTCATTAACCATATGAGCAGTAAAAACAGAACAGATCATCACACACAAGAAGCACACATGAACACCATGATATAAGGTGGAAACCCAATGTGGGTGAAAACCACCTGCTGCAATTCGTTTTTATCTTCCTTTATTAAGAAACTTCTTTTACAATGTACTGGTGCAGTCCTTTACCAGCACGCAGGCTACAACCTGCAGAAGGCTACAACCCTCTCTCGTTCTCCAGACTCTCCTGGAAGGGAGCTCCAACCCCCTTTGCTCTTGTACTAGCTAAGATACTAGTACGTAGGCGCCGGCCTACAATCTTCTCTCCTCGAGGTACCACGTTTCATAAATTTTCAGACTGGATACTCCTGAAGCACAACACATAATCTGAAGGTCACGTTTCATCAAATTTTCATACTGGACCTATAAATATCATTGAAGCACAAAACAATCAATACTCACATCATCAATCTCTGAATCATTGAAACAATGAAGCCCTGTCAACAACACAGTCACCAGAACACAGAGCAGAACTCTGCAATAACAATCAGAACCAACTGTACCATCAAAATCATGCATCAGAGTGTATACGCTACTTGGAAGTGCCGAACTTGCGTGTATACGCAACTTCATCAAGATGAACCAGCGTATATGTCATTAATCACTTATTCATAACTTTGCTGCACTCCCTAACTTCAGACATAACCAGATCATTACATATACAAGGATAATATATGTGTTAGCACCCAGATCTAGTCCATCGGATCACATAAATATGAGTCATTATGATCTTGATCCATATTAGTTCTCATCCATCAATACACAATCATCCAACCAAGATATGCAGAATACTGACACCATTAAACAGTCATCAGAACTCATCAACAGTCAGAACCACCTGTAACTTCAGACATCATAGCTCAAATGGTATACGCTACTATGATGAATCAAACCCGCGTACATACGCGCTTTTGCCAAAGACAAGCCGCGTACAAATCTAAAAATATTTTCTCATAACTTGCAGCTGTACCAGACATCAGTCATATTCATAACACTTATAGAACAATACATGCGTCAGTATGCAGATCTAGAATAAGCATAGTCAACTATATAAAGATAGTTCATTTCAAACCATTTGATCCTGATCTCTCCTTAGTTCTTGTTCTCCATCAACCAGTGAGATCCCTCCTTAGCTAAGATCAAGCAATGCATCATCAACCCATAACCTGCATACTGGATCTCATACTTCATCAGATATTCTAGTATTTTCAGATGCCCTTGCCTAATGATCTTCTTCTCCTTTTATAGTCTTAGGCCTTGCTCAATACCATGGTCCAAAACCATAATAAATCAATACCAAGAGCCCAATACTTGGGATCAACACTCTTGTCGAGATACCATGGTCCAAAACCATAGGTTCAAATACCGAGGACTAACTACCATGGACCAAAAGTAAGCTTTCCGACATGTACGCGCTTTTCCGTGCATGAAACTGTGTGTATACCCTAATTGGTATATAGAGAACCTGCGTATACGCAACTTGGTATATAGTGAACCTGCGTGTATACCCTACTTGGTATATAGAGAACCTGCGTATACGCGACTTGGTATATAGTGAACCTGCGTGTATACCCTACTTGGTATATAGTGAACCTGCGTGTATACCCTACTTGGTATATAGTGAACCTGCATATACACTCTTCTTTCTTCATTCTTTGTAGTTTGATCATCAATTCTTTGCTACTGATCTGCTGCACTTGATCTACCATCTGTGTGAGTTGCCATCAAGTACAACACTTGTCTCATAATGCCAACACAATGGAAAGGAGGCTAAAGAAGAAAGCACCTCAGAAGAAGAAGACATCTCAAAGGAACTATGACAGTGGGAGAATCGATTGGGGAATATTTGCAAGAAACACTTTAGATTCAGAATCACCTCAGACTGAAGATGAACAAGCAAAAGAACTATCAGGTATGAGTATGTTATCCTCTGGTGATAGATTTCTCCATCCATTTGAAGATGATGAAAGTGATAGCGAAACAATTAATCTTGCTCTCATGGGTGAGGATGAAAGATACCAAATAGAGATAGTATTTAAAAGGATCACAGACAAAATTAAAGATCAACATGATCTATTGGACAAAAGGGAATGTGTCTCCAAAGAAGAAGCTACCAAACTAAAAGCTCAACTAGAGGAAGGAAACAAGGTAAGGAAGCTATTCAAGGAAAAGGAAGATCAATGTCAAAAGCTACAAGATGAAGTGACATCATTAAGAAATGAAGTAAATGAAAGGATCACAACAATCAAGAAACTCAGAGAAAGATCCAGTTACTATGAAAGTCTTGAAGCTAAGATCCTCTTGCTAAAAGAAGATCTTGAAGAATCAAATAAGCAAAATAAAGAACTTCTCCAAGCTCTTGAAAAACAAGAAAACAAAGTTCTTGAAATAAGTCATCAGTTGGAAGAAGGAAGAAAAGTTGAAGGAATCATGAAGAAGCAATATCTTGAAAAGGAAGAGCAACATCAGGTTGAGGTAAATATTCTAAAAGATGAATAAGAAGAAAAGGATAAGCTCTTACGATTTCAAGATAGTACTAAGATCTTGGATGATATTCTTAGTAGTCAAAGGTCTCCTGCTATCAAAAATAGTCTTGGTTTTCATGAATCTGTTGAAGTTGAATCTAGTTCACAAAGTAAGACAAGGAACTCTAATGCAAAATCTGAAATGCTCAACAAGGAGATGAGAGGTCAATCCCATCAACAACCAAGGAAAGAAATTCTTCAAAGAAAATATTTTACTCCTAACTATGGGAGTGATAGTTAGTTATTTCCTCCGATGAATAATGTTGAATGTTATGTACGTCATAATTTTGGACATGTTGCAGCCAGATGCAAAAGTAGAATGGTTCAAGACCATCACACAAAAATATCATCACGTTCCAGGTACTTTAAGGGATATTGTTTTTCTTGCAATATGTTTCGTCACAAAGCTGTTGATTGCTACAGAAGGAATATGAAACATGTAAGATGTTATGCATGTAACAATCTTGGACATATAGCAAAGGAATCATCACACTTGAAGATATGTAAGAAGAAGGAAGTACAGTCAGAAAGATGTGGCACAACACAATGTACAAACATAACAAACTCAGAAGGAGCTGAAAGTGTAAAACTTCAGTGTTCTAAATCTCATACGCAAGTTTCATGAAGAGAAATCGCATATATACGCGAGTTAGACACTGCACAGTTGTGTATATGTCAGTTTGAGAAAAGTAGTAGGACAGACTCAGGAAAAAGGATCTGATATGGTTTAGTCAATTATTTCTTTGTTTGATGATGGCTACAATATGTGGATAATGTGTGGAAATGTCTTGGTGCTCATAAGATGTTTTTGATCCTAACTTGATGATGATGATGCCTTGATACTTCTTGCTGATAAATGCATGATCAGATCTGACAGTGAACAGATAGCACAGGTTCAGGGGGAGCATATGCTTTGAATAATGCATTGTTGGCATTATGGTTAGAAGTCCTTGGTGATGATGCTTATATGGCTAAATGATACATCTTTCTATGATATGGTTATGAGTTTCCCATGACAAAATCTCATATGATTCTTGGGGTTACATAGTTGGTGTTCAGATCAGATTTGTGGTTGATTCTCTGATGATGCATATATGTTGCTTACATGGTGATCTTCATAAGGATAAGGAGAAGTAAAAAGCTTGAATACTCAACTTCATAATGAGTCACTCATATGCTGCTGTCATCATATGCATAAAGATCATATAATACAGTTATGATGCATGATTCCTATAGTTCTTGGCTCTCACATGGTTGAGGATTGTTTCTATTGATGATATCAAGAATTCTTGACAAAAGATCTTGAGCTCAAGATACATAGTGCTATATACATGGATGATTACTCAAAGTTGCATTGTTGGAGACATTATGATGATGAGTTCTTACCTATATGATGATAGGTTAATACTCACATATGTTGATTGATGCTTATTAGATGAGGGATGTTCCCAAGTGATGATACATGGATGGTATAAAAGATCATGCATATCTTGATGATGATGAGATGACTATGGTGTTTTTCACATATGATATAATGTGAATGATTTTGTATGACATATGCAGAATTCATTCATGGAAGGCTATGATAATGTTCAAAAGGATGAGCTGATATCTATATGCAGACATACCTTGTTACAGGTTGATGACTTCTACACTAATGGACATATACAAGTCACTGGTCTGGATGTTGTTGATAGATGCCTATGGAGAAAATCATACATTTTGTATGATAGTTGTTGATGACTATCATGGTCTTGTTTAGATATTTGGTCTCTGTTATAAATGTCATTCGATGTAAAGGTCATATCAGTTTGTCTATGTCTATTGTAGTCATTTGATGAATCCCTTTTGGTCATATGATGTAATTTGTACCCCCACTATGCATGGGAAGGATGATGTAATAATTCAAGTCATGTATAAACAATTGGTATCTGGTATATCCCCACTTGGTTGGGTGGATGAGTCAAGTTTATCCCCACTTGGTTGGGAGAATGAATGTATGTATGAGTCATTGGTGATAGGAAGGTCAAACTCACATAGTTGAGTTATAGAGTCATGTTATTTTCTTGAAAATATTTACAGACTCTGCATGTACTCAGGGGGAGTATGGATGATACAATACATCTCAACATGAACAGAGGGGGAGCTCAATCAGAGATTTCAGCATGCACTTAGGGGGAGCATGACCCTTTGCCCTTGATGTCAAAGGGGGAGAGTGATTTGGTGTTGATGTTGTTGCCATCAAGTCCAAAGGGGGAGATTGTTGGCATTATGATGCATGTGTTGTACTTGATGGCAACCCACTTGTAGCAGAACAACTCACTTATATATAACTAGATGAATCTACAGAAGAGATATCAGATGTGACAGAATACATGGGATGCAGGGTAGTTCAAAGGAATCAGTTCAGATGTAATGCACAATGACAACTCATTAAGATGACAGTTCACAGTGTAGCAAGTTAACATTGCCATCAAGTCCAAAGGGGGAGATTGTTGGCATTATGATATAGGTGTTGTCCTTGATGGCAACTCACTAAGATGACAGATCACAGTTCAGGCTCTTAGAATGAAGAAAAATATATATACGCAGGTTCATCTTGACCAAGCCGCGTATACATGCGGATTAGCAGTACAAAAGGCGCGTATGCATATACACGCACTTTCATGCAAGGAAAGGCGCGTACAAGTGGTTTTGGTCTGTGGTATTTGGACCATGGTATTGTGATCCATGGTATTGGTCCAAGGTATCTTGTCTGACGTATTGACCCCAGGTATGTGGTCCAAGGTATTGGTTCTAAGTGGTTTTGGACCATGGTATTGAATAAGGTCTAAGACTATAAAAGGAGGAGAAGATCATTAGGCAAAGGTATTTTAGAAAGTCTTGAATATTTGATGAAGTATGAGATCCAGTATGCAGGTTATGGGTTCATGATGCTTTGCTTGATTTGAGCCAGGGAGGAATCTCAGCGGTTGATGGAGAACAATATCTAAGGATAGATCAGGGTCTAATGGCTTGGAATGAATCATCTCTATACGGTTTGATCATGCTTATTCTAGATCTGTATACTGACGCATGTAATATTCTGTAAATATTATGATCTGGGTATAACTCAGTATTGGAATAACTGCAAATCATGAATGAATATTTACAGATGTATACGCTGGTTGACTTTGATAAAAGCGCATATACACGCAGGTTAGATACATCTAAGTAGCATATACCAGATGAACTATGAAGTTACATGTGGTTCTGGTTGTTGATGCAAAGTTCTAAGTTCTGGTGACTGTTTACTGGTGTCAGTATTCTTCACATTCAGATTGGTTGATTGTGATTAGCTTTAGAGTTGATGGATGAGATCTAATAATGGATCAGGATCATAATGTATTATCTTTATGTGATCTTATGGACTAGATCTGATTGCTGACCCATGTATTATCCTTTTGTATGTAATGATCTGGGTATGTCTGAAGTCAGGAAGTGCAGCGAAGTTATAAGGAAGTATTTGATGATATATACGTTGGTTCGCTTTGGTGAAGTTGTGTATACACACTGGTTCGACTCTTCCAAGTAGCATATGCACTATGATGCATGATTTTTGATGATATAGTTGGATCTAAATATTGTTATAGAGTTCTGTGTTCTGCTCTATGTTCTGGTGACTATGTTTTTGTTGACAGGGTTTCAGTGATTCAGTGTTGGGTGATTTAGAGATTGATGATGCAAGTGGTGATTGATTTTGTGCTTCAATGATATTGATGGGTCCAGTATGAAAATTGGATGAAACGTGGCCTTCAGAATATGATGTTGTGTTCCATGAGTATCCAGTCTAAAAATTTATGAAACGTGGTACCTGGAGGAAGAAAGAAGGTTGTAGCCTTCTGTAGGTCGGCACCTACGTACTAGTACATCAGCTAGTACAAGAGCTAAGGGGGTTGTAGCTCCCTTCCAGGAGAAGCTGGAGAACGAGAGAAGGTTGTAGCCTTCTGCAGGTAGAAGCCTGCGTACTGGTATAAGACTGCACCAGTACAGAAATATTGTAAAAATAAGTTTCTTATTAAAAGAAGATAGAGATGAATTGCAACAAGTGGTTTTCACCCACATTGGGTTTCCACCTTATATCATGGTTTTCATGTGTTCTTCTCATGTGTGATGATCTGTTCTGTTTTACTACACCTATTTACTATTCATATGGTTAATAATGTTCTGATGCACTCATTAAAGATCAACTAACTAAATCATAAGTTTACTGGATATAGGCTAGTTGCATTAGACAAATTTGCGTGTACACGTAGGTTCCCTTAACTAAAGTTGCGTACATGAATCTGTCGAAGCCCCGAAAATCAGGTCGACAACAAGGGGGATACCCGCCAGGTCCGAACCTTGGTTGGCAGCTCCTTATCCATTTGGTATAACGGGTCTGACTGGGGATAATGGACCAGTTTCCCAATCTATGGGTGTGTGTGTGTAGAATTAGATGTTGTTGATCTAACAGTTCCTATCTAAGCTATTCTAATTCAAACTTTAATCTAATTCTATGCTATTGTAATCTAATAAAAACAACACATCTAATCTATGCTAACCCGGGATGTAATTCTTCTATTATGCGATCTAAAGAGATTTCAAATAACAACTGGTAATAAAGATCATTTAGCGATTATAAGAAAGGAAATCAATTAAGATGAACTATTTCGCATAAAAAGTTAGGCAAAACAGTTGTGAACAGCATATCGCATAATAAGCTATTCATACATTAAACATAAATAAATAGCTACCACCGTACAAAAGTGCCAAATGGTAACTCAAGCATTCATGCAATAACATATAAACAACTAAAAACTATATATCACTTTAACATATAAGCAGAAATGGTCAAGAGATAAAAGTACCATTTATGACTGGTCCTACTCATAAGCTTCAAGCAACAATGATTTATCTCTCCTTTCTCTAACATCTACTAAGAGTACAGAAGTGCAACATCAGTAGCAGATATCAAATGCAAACATCAACAAATCTTGATCCATTCATTCACCAAAACCTCCTCTAAGGGTGCAAAAGTGCATGTTCTGAGGACAAGTTTTTGATAAATTTCTGGATCCTTCTCTAAATGCATGAGAAGGGTTTAAATACTACTAACTAAATAACTTAATTACACAGATTCAGGATACGGTTTAAATGACCGCCCTTTTTCTAAGCAAAACTATTTCTAAAAATTAAATCTAATATCTAACTATTTCTGCATTTGCTCCTTAATGTTGCGAGCATTCAATATTTTCCTGGGTAGAGTCGGTTGACTGTCTTCCGCTTTTGGTTGAGCTAAGAAAACAGAAATGGCAAGAGCTGGCACCATCTTTTCAGCAAAATAGAAGATATACTTGAGAATCATCCTCTGGCTATGTGGATTTACTGTGTATGCTCAGTAATAATCCAAATTCCACTTGGTTAATCCTCAAATTGCCTCTGCCTTTGCTTTCTTGTGTTTCCGGGCTTATGAGTGACTGAGCAGTTAGGGACTTTGCTTTTTGAGCAATTTTCTCAGCGATGTGCGATTAGCGCTAGGCGCTAATTGCGCATCGGAAACTGCCTCCGTTCTTTGATCCGGGCCTTTCTGGTGCGTTTTTCGCCTTTAGCGCCTTTTCCTTCACCAGGTATAAGCTTCAAAATTTTGTAAACATACTGCTTTTGTGAGCTTCTAGCCTTGAGCATTAAATCGCCCGTTGATATCAGCATTGTTCAACTACTCATTCAACCATGGCTCTGACTGAAAGATCTGTAATGGATAGCTCAGCAGCGCTCTGGAATTTTGCGGTTCTGGTGCATGCGATATTCGTTCATGAGGGAATTTCTTCTCTGCTTCCGAGTATTGGAGCTTTACCCTTTTCCTTAATTGCTTCCTGCACATTGCTTCATGTCGTTTCTGTTTTTTGTTCCTGCAGTTCACACATGAGGAGAGAGTAATGATAATAAAAATCGACAAGAAAGCTCTGAGCTCTACGGATGTACAAAAACATGCCACCTGACGTGAACTAACTCTTCGAAAAACACAAAACTGTCTTTCGTTAACACTTGGCATATCATTCATTAATTCTCATTAAAGCACGCATCCAATTTTTGATTTATGGACAATTTTTTCTTGAATGTTGAGCTGGGAAAAATTTGCAATGGACAATTTCTACGATTCGCATCGCAACATCGCATCATCGCAGTATTGCGTTTTCATTAAGATGTGTTATCGCAGGGTTTCCAGATCGCGCTTATCGCAAGATCACAGATCGTTGTATCGTGCGATCGCAAGATCGCAGAT